>JAAVTG010000178.1:0-44095 GCA_011947345.1 Phytophthora quininea | reverse complement strand
GAGGCCGACAAGTTGCTCGTGTCTTGCGGATCTGCGTGCCGTCCTTCTCCGGCGGCACGTATCGCCACTGGGCGTTGAAAGACTGGTTCAGACACGCGAGCGCGTTGGCCTTGGCCAAGCGGTAGATCTTGTCGTTCTTGAACTTGACCAGCGGCAGGCTGCGGAAGAAGTCGGTCCGCAGCGGGAAGCCCCGTTGCTGTGACTGTGGCTCATGCCTGGAAGCGACGGACTGTTAAACGTCGTGTGCGGTTCAGCGCGAAAACTGCAATGAGACTGGCGGTGCGAGGCGCAGCAGCGAGTGACCAACGTCTGGGAGCGCCTAATCCATTAGGGGGGCAGGACAATCGCCCCAAGCGCCATGTCGTTTAACGGTGGAAACTCGAGCCAGAAGAGGAACCGTCGAGGAATGGAAAGACCCCGTGGTGGAGACTGCTACCAACGATCGAGAATTGACCGACAGCGACTAGCTGGTCCGAACGTTGCTCAGCTAGCTGGGTGGAACATCGGCTGCTTGCCACTTCAAGAGCAGCTCTCCGGATCTCCATGGCCACGCGTGAAATTGCTTGCTCCCGTCAGCCCAGTGCTCGACTCGCTTCGCCGGACAATCCAAAGCAACGAAAGAAGGCCATGCTGCAAAAGTTAGTGGAGCCTTGTTCCATGTCCGGATGCTGCTGACGTTGTCGGTGCTAGACATTTCCCAGGAGCTTGCGGCTGAACTCTTGCCGTTACCTCACCACCGACATGGAGAGCGCCTTGGGAATCTTAAGCTCCAGAAACCATCTTGGCCATGATCTTCAAAGACTGATTGCAATAGCTCAATTGTGATTCTTGGACACTTACACCTTCCACTTTGTCTTGAGCTGCACACACACACACATACGCGTGGTCCGACACTGACACGTCAACTGCGGCGAGCTCTGTTGCTCTCGAATGGCTGTTGACAATCACGCTGCAAATGGCCGACACGGCCGCAGTTGTAGCAAGCAGTCGTGCATATCCGCAGTCTTGGTGCCTCGGCCGATATCTTTCCTTGACGAGGTCGACGGTCGTCTTGCGCCGCGTCCGGGGCCATGCGGCGAGATCCAGCTGCAACGTTTTAGCCAGACACAGCAATTGATCTTGCGGCGTCGTGGTGGCTGCCGGGGCGCGACGCAGAGCATTTCGCATGGAGAGATGCCGAGGCCCTCGCCATAGTCACCGCAGATCTCCACCGCCCGCTGCGTCGCCTTCGCTAAAGACGTTGGCTTGGTCATGCGCGTGAGCACAGAGGTTCCTTGATTGGCGAGGCCGTCCAGGAAGGCCTCGACGTACCATCGTTCGTGCTGGGACCCGTCGCTGCCGATGGCTCTCAGTCGTTTGGAAAACGTCGGCAGTCTTCTCCCGGGCTGCTTGCAACGGCAGAGCTCCTTCATGAGTTGCCACTCGCTGTCGGGCTTGCCGAAGACGTAGTTGGAGACCCTGCCGACCCACAACTCCACTGGCGCTTGATCGGCGAGCGGTGGTGGCTGTACGGGTGATCCAGAAGCGATAAACTGCTGCTGTGCAGGAGACAAAGAGGCCCACCACTCCGACGGCGTGATCTCCCCGTCCTCACTTGCTGTGGACAGGGGTGGCCCTGGGTCTGTTGCAGCTCGAGCATTCATGTCAAGCACTTGTCAAACGAGAATGCAGCACTGTAACAACCTGCTGGGCCCACACTAACGGCATGGGACTATATGAAAGCTCCCGGTCCCAGTGCGATCGCCGTTGGGCGACTGCAACAGCATCAAGCGATGAGCCTCCGCAGACCTCTCTGAAGACCATCCCTCCAAGACTGCTAGCCCACTCTTTTCGCCACCGGCGAAGCTGCTAGTCGTATGAATTCCTTCGCTGTCAACACGAAGCAGGTGGTGGCCCATGAGTTCCGTTCTCACCGCCGGCAGGCACTCCACATCCACACGCCGCGCTGATCGAGCCCCTGGCCACGTTGATGTCAACACTTTGGAAGTGATTTGAAAACAGTGTGATAGCGTTCCCGGGCACAAACTTCAATCCGCATCTGTCAAACAGCCGGACGAGCGCTCATCCCCTCGCATATTCAAGCACACCGAACTCGACGTGCGTCAGCAGCTCCAAGTCCGCCACAAGCGAATTCGCCGGCCACCGCCCAAGCTCCGACTGAAAGTAACCGTCAGAAATGCTCGTAAGTCGCTTCCTCCGCTCCGCCGCGCGGTCCTCTCTGCGCAGTCCGTTGCTTCGTCAAAGACCGATCACGTTCCGATGCTTCTCCATGATTGTGCACGAGTCTCCGCACCCGACGGTGGATATCCCGGACAAGACCATTTGGGACGTCGTGCAGAGCCAACTGAGCGTTCACAAGGACCGACCGGCCTTCATCGACGGCCTTACACACGAAAAACTGTCCTTTGGAGACCTCCACGAGCGAGCCAGGCGATTCGCCATTGCACTGGCCAAAGACGGCGTCAAAAAGGGCGACGCGGTGATCCTGCACTCGTTTAACTGTCTGGACTACCCCACGGCCGTGTTAGGTGAGAGAGACACTGCTCTTGGACTCAATTCACCAAGTTCTAACGCTGTTTGTTTCCAGCGTTGACGTCACTCGGAGCGGTTTGCTCTCCGTCGTCGCCAATGTTCCGACCGGACGAGCTGGCGGTGCAGATCAAGGCAGCCAAGGCCAACTACATCATCACCCACAAGGAGCTGGAGAGCACGGCAGTGGAAGCAGCGAAGCTGTGTGGGGTGGACACCAAATTCGTTTACACCATGGGCCACGCTGCAGAAGAGCAGGGAGGACCCAAAAGCGTAGAGTACGTTGAGGATTTTGGTGATGTGGGGGAATGAGGTGCTGACACGTTTGTTGTTTGTTGTAGTGAACTGGTCAAGAGCGACGACGCGTCTTTCAAGTTCGAGACGATCGACCCAGAGTCGAATGTGCTGCTGCCGTTTTCGAGCGGAACCACCGGCGTCCCGAAGGTAAGAACGACTTGGCAACAATTCACCGTCGCAGATACTGACAAGACGTCGTCTTTAGGGTGTGGCGTTGAGCGCGAAGAATATCTTGTCGAACGCGCTTCAGGTGGATCACGTGGAGGATCTGTGCGGCTACTCGCTCGGACTTCTGCCATTCTACCACATCTACGGCATGATGCTGCTGCATTTGTCGCTGTGTCAGGGCGCAGCCAAAGTCATCTTGCCTCGCTTCGAACCAGAGTCGTTCTTGCAGGCGCTGGCGACCTACAAGATTCGAGCGGCGCATATTGCTCCACCGGTGGCTCTGTTCCTCGCCCACCACCCACTCGTGGAGAAGTATGACATTTCGTCGACGGAGTTTCTCGTGTCGGGCGGCGCTCCGATGGGGAAAGAAGTAGAGAAGCTTGTCAAGGACCGACTGGGAGTCACCGTCAAACAAGCGTACGGCATGACGGAAGCTTCGCCCGCCGTGAACTACGCCGAGGACGCCTACCGCAAGCCGGGAAGTGTCGGTCGATTGCTACCGAACACTCAGCTCCGTGTGAAATGCACCGCCACGGATAAGGACCTTCCGGTCGGTGAACACGGAGAGTTGCTGTACAAGGGGCCGCAAGTCATGATCGGATACACCAACAACGCGGAGGCGAACAAGAGCGTATTCACTGAGGATCGATTCCTCCGCACGGGTGACATTGGTTATATTGATGAGGATGGCTTCGTATTCATCGTCGACCGTGTAAAGGAGCTCATCAAGTACAAGGGCCATCAGGTAGCTCCCGCCGAGTTGGAAGATGTGCTGAACAATCACCCGCAGATCTCCGACGCGTGCTGCGTTCGAGGCAAGGACGCATTCGGCGAGGAGATTCCCAAGGCTTACGTGGTGCTGAAAGACCCGGAAAATGCAGCGGGGCTGACGGAGGAAGACGTGATGGACTTTGTCGCGACGAAGGTAGCTCCATTCAAGAAGGTGCGTCAGGTGGAGTTCATCGCTGCGATCCCCAAGAGCGCAACAGGCAAAATTCTGCGTCGTGAGCTGCAAGTGCACGAGAACCAGAGCCACAAGAAGTGAGTCGGCTTGGATGTAGTTAGTTAGGCGACTCAGTTGCCTTTTGTTTGTAGTGATCAGGAACACCATCAACTATTGTTTGAGTTCAGTTGTTCCCCACATTCGCGTTCAGGAGCGCAAGTTGGGTGACCTCACTCACATTGTTGTCGATCCCCCACTCCAGCGCTTCATCGGGGAATTCATTGACGATCGTCTGGATGACCTCTAGGTCGTTGCGCCCAACTGCTTGCTTCATGAACTTGTCGAACTTGTCGTCTCGAAACTCGCTTATGACGTGGCGGCCATAACTGTTCATACCGCAAACTGCCGTGAAGAGCAGCTTCTCCACGATCTCAGGGTAGCTGTACCGGATCGCTTCCTCCACCATGTCCAAGTCGTTCAGGATCGTCAATGAAGCTTCCTGGTCGTTATAGAAAGCGTAAAACTGGTGCCAAAGGTAGACAACCGTGCCGCGGTCTCCACGTTCCATTGCTTCGACTAGTAAGGACACGATCACCTCGAAATCAAGCTCGCCGTAGCAGTCGTAGTCGTATTCTTCGAGCAGCGTGTCCATGATTTCCAGATTGTTCTCCCTTGCAGCTACAACGAAAGCGCGGACATAGTCCACCTTCTCCCTTGTCAATAGTTTCTTGAATCCGGCCAGATCTCTCTGTTTGATCGCCTTCTCAATGGCTTCGTTGACGGTCATTAACAAGTCGCTCAACTGCTGCATCACGTGTGGCAGCGCATGAATACTTTGAGGGAGCCTGATAGCGCCCACATCTCGTTCAGTGCGCTGGCGTTTGCTTGGGTCAGCATCATCTGGAGCTTCCGGTGTAGCGTGTTTGGTCGACATCTTGGCGAATGAGGAGTGTCTGACTAAATGGTTTACAGAACAAGTGGCAGCCTTCATGCATGTGAATCTCTATATATTGTTGCTTTTCGACTGTACTAACCACGCGCAGGCCCATTAGCCTCGGAGCGACATCGTCGGTCCAATACGCAACATTTACTCGTCCGTGACACAGCCCTCGGACGCAGACTTGACGTTCTTGATGAACTTGTGCAGCGTACCACGAGTGGCCTTGAGCGGAGGCGCAACCCAGTTCTTCTTGCGCTCAGCAAGCTGCTCGGCAGTCACTTCCACCAGGTCGATGCGGTTCTTCTCGGCGTCGACAGTGATCTTGTCGCCATCCTGCACCAGCGCAATGGGGCCGCCCACCTGCGCCTCCGGAGTGATGTGGCCGATGATGAAGCCGTGCGAGCCGCCCGAGAAGCGGCCGTCAGTGAGCATGGCAACGTCCTTGCCCAGACCCGCGCCCATAATCGCGGACGTCGGCGCAACTACAGAATTCAAACCACAACGTCAGTATCATCAACAACAATTTCAACCACCGTGGCAGACTTACGCATCTCTGGCATGCCGGGGCCGCCCTTGGGGCCTTCGTATCGGATGATCACGACGCTGCCCTTCTTGATCTCGTTCCGCTCCAGTCCAGCCATCATGTCTTCCTCGCAGTCGTACACCTTGGCCGTACCGGTGAACACCAGTCCTTCCTTTCCGGTGATCTTGGCCACCGATCCCTCCGGGGCCAGATCGCCACGCAGAATGCGCAGGTGGCCACTCGACTTGAGCGGACGGTCGACCGGTGGATGATCTCGTGGTTGTCCGACAGATCCGGCACCTTCTCGAGGTTCTCGGCCAGCGTCTTGCCCGTCACCGTGAGGCAGTCCCCGTGGATGAAGCCCTGGTTCAGCAGGTACTTCAGCACAGCGGGGGTGCCGCCCACACGGTGGATGTCCTCCATCACATACTTGCCGCTAGGCTTCAAGTCGGCCAGGAACGGCACGCGCTCGCTGATCTTCTCAAAGTCGTTAATCGACAGCGGGATGTTGGCAGCGCGAGCGATGGCGATCAAGTGCAGCACGGCGTTGGTCGATCCACCGAGCGCCATGGTCACCGTGATGGCGTTCTCGAACGCTTCGGGGCTCAAGATATCCAGCGGCTTAATGTCCTTCTCCAGCAGCAGCTTGATGGCCTCGCCAGCGTGCAGACACTCGTTCTGCTTCTCAGTCGAGTCGGCCGGGAAGCTGGACGAGAACGGCAGACTCAAACCCAGAGTCTCAATAGCCGTCGCCATTGTGTTGGCCGTGTACATTCCGCCACAAGCTCCAGCCCCAGGACATGCGTTCCGGATAATGTCGTGACGCTCCTCTTCCGTGATGCGTCCAGCAATGTACTCTCCGTAAGCTTGGAAGGCCGACACGATGTCCAGCGTCTCGCCCTTGGAGCTGCAACCAGCACGGATGGTGCCTCCGTAGACCATCAAGGACGGTCGGTTGACTCGCGCCATGGCGATCACACAGCCAGGCATGTTCTTGTCGCACCCAGGGATGCAGATGTTGGCGTCGTACCATTGGCCGCCCATGACGGTCTCGATGGAGTCGGCGATGAGCTCACGACTCTGCAGACTGTAGCTCATGCCGTCAGTGCCCATACTAATGCCGTCACTCACGCCGATGGTGTTGAAGCGCAGCCCCACGAGGCCTGCAGCGTTGACGCCCTTCTTGACCTCCCCAGCCAGATCCAGCAGGTGCATGTTGCACGGGTTGCCTTCCCACCACATACTGGCGATACCCACTTGGGGCTTGTTCATGTCGTCCTCGTTCATGCCGGTGGCGTAGAGCATGGCCTGCGAAGCGCCGCGAGCTTTGGGCTGCGTCACATTGGCGCTGTACCGGTTGATGCGCACGCCGTCCACGGCCTTGGGGGTCTCGGAGCTGAAGGCTCGAGCCAGAAGCGACTTGCGCAGTGGCGACGTGTTCGACCGCAGCGTTCGGCTCAGCATCTCGTTGCTGCTTGGCGGGCTCAGATCGAGGAGTGAGCGCTGCTGCGCCCCGTGCTGGTGGTGCAGAGACCGATTCTGTTTGGGCAAACAGGACGTGACACGCCCCACGCGATTTTTCTCCGGTGTTTAAGTGCGATTTAAAAGGTTAAATGGGAGTTAAGTGCGGTTCTATGTTAAAGCGGCGCGATGCAGAGCAACGATGTGGAGTACGATCTGGACGCCGTGACGAGGAAGTTGCAGGCGATGGAGGCCAGGCGGAAGCACCACCAGAGCAAAAGTAACAATTCGGAGCGGTCGTTCGTCGGCTTTGAGTTGGTGCCGGCGAATTCCTCCGATAGCGAGTCGGACAGTACCAACTCGGTGCCCAGTGATGGAGAAGACAAGAAGCTCCGCATCAAAGACAGTCTGGACCTCTCCATGTCGGTGGCGATGGCGGAGGACGCCGGTATTTCGACAAAGACAACAGCAACCAAGAGCAGGACGAGGAAGGCCTTGATCGAGGCAAAAGTACTGCATAAACGACCTGCAGTGGCGTGGGAAACAAAGCTACACCCGGATGAGAATTCCAAACGGAAGACACTTCCAGACCGAAGCAGTGCGTTCATGAACTCGAGGATCCCAAAGCTTGTCCAGCAGCGTCGCCAGCTGAAAACGGTTGGTCAAAGCATTGACGAAGCAAAACATGAAGGGAAAACACTTCATGGGGACCAAGTGCAAAGTGTAAACCGTGAGATCGATGCTGGGACTCGTTCGCGATTACACAAGACTCGGGATCTACACGAGCTAACCGAGCGTCCAACCGCAGCAAAGAGCTCCGCCTCGTTGGATATAACCCAGCAGAAGAAGCTATCAAACGGTGCGAGCGACTCCAAGGTACAGCAAGAACCAGCGACGCAACTGAAGCCTTTGAGGTCTCCTGCACGAAACCAGCCCGAGGAAATGGAGTCAACTACAGCTGAAGAAAAAAGCTGCTTCAGTCGCTGGAGAAACTCGACCGCCGTTTATCGACGGTCAGTGCACCGCCTGCAGCTGTGCGCGAAGGCGTTCAATGGACTGCGCAACCGGATGTAGCATTGAAAGCTGACCGTCGAACGACTGAAGGACCGTATTCCAAGATCGACAATGCGGTTCTTCGAGCCGCATCTTATGGTGGAGGAACGCACTGCAGACCTGGACAGTCGTCTTCAGTGGCAGTCCGATCATCTTTCCTGAAACGGGAGGAGCTGTCAGGCGGCGTTCACAAAGCTCGAGTCCGAGTTGGTGGTGCTCTCGTCAATGGCACTGCAGGTCGTAGCAACAACACGGACAAACTGGCAAGCACAAGGTCGTCGTCAAGAAAGAGTTGGCGCACCTGCTCTTCTAAAACACTAGCATAGACTGTCAAGGTCACAGACGAACATCAACAAGCTGAACAATGGAGTTGAATTTCCTCAAACGTTTCCATTGTATTAGAAACAAGTGGCGCAATGGCGATTGCTTTCAAGGGTGCGAACCAAGAATCCAAAGGTGGTAGCAGCCAGCAGCTTAAAGAGCGTGGCCGTACTTGGCAAGCGTGGGCTTGAGCTCCGAGTTCTCGGAGAACACCTTGGCCTCGGCCTCGGCCAGACGTTTCTGCTGGGCGACCTTCTTCTTGTAGAAGGCGTCGCTCTTGAGCAGACGCTTGGCCTCGAGGCGCTTGACCAGCTCGGCGTGCTTCCAGCCCACCTCCGAGGCGAGGTCGCCCAGGACGGTGAAGCGGTGGCTGGCCTTCAGGCGCAGCACACGCAGAGCGGCGGGGATCACCATGCGCTTCTGCTTGTCGTACGGCGACGGATGCCGTCGAACGTCTGTCAATCCATCAACAGCATCAGAATCAACTCATAATGAACCTCTTTCTTAATCCAAAGACAACGCACCTTAAGACGCTGAAGAGCGGCGGCACCACGGGCCGTCTTGTGCGGCAGCATGCCACGGATGGTACGCCACAGCATGCGCGACGGGGCGCGGTAGTGGATGGGGCCCTTCTTGGGGTTGGTGGCCGTGCGCTTGTTCAGGAACTGGAAGAACTTGACTTTGTTGCGCACGTCTGTTGGTTGGCCGGAAAGAAGCAGATCAAGCAGATCACATTAGTAAATGTGAACTTCTCTCTCTCTCTCTTCGATCCGCAAGCAGACGGCATGACACACCACCACTCCTCCTCTCAATAAGAGGACAGAATGGGGTGTCTGCACGCAGCGACTTTTGCATGTTTGGACGACACTGCAGCGAGTAGCGCAGGTCTCTTTCTTGGTCGGCTGGTTGGATGGAACCAAACGCCCGCTCGTCACGCTCCGCAGGCTTCGAAATCGGAGTCGGGACGCAGCCGACAACCTTGCAAAAGAGTCCGCACGCTTCGACTCCAGCGACGTCCTCGAGCACGCTCCAGTCCCTGGGCCGTCTGAATTGCGGACATGTATGATACATCAACTAGAGCAGGCAATACGTACGCGATCCGGAGATCTCCAGCTGCTCGCAGCGCACCGCCACGACGTGCTGGCCCTGCAGCAGCTCCTTGGCGATCAGGAGGCCAGGCGGCCCACCAGGTGGCCGCGGCAGTCGACGACGATCGGCTTCTCGAACACCATTTTTGCTTCTTTGGTTCTAAAGAGGAAATGAAAGCGAGAGCAAGTCGCCGGGCAATCGCTTGGTGCAGGATTGCCGAAACACCGCATACTTTAACCAAGAGAAACTGATTTTAGCCAATCCAAAGGTTTGAATGTCCATACAATATTGTGATTGGCGGAAATCTACATTTGAGATGGCGGACGCGGAGCTGCCGCTGCGGCCGGTGAAGCTGGCGGATGTACGCGATCTGGACGGCGTCCAAGGCGCTGATCTGCTTTGCCATTATCTTAGGAAGGTGCTGATGTGATTTTTATCTGAAACAGTGGGGGATTGGCGCTGTGGGGATCAAGAACGCCGACTCAGAGACCGAAGCGCTGTCGAGAGCCTTCAAGAAGCAGTCGCTGAGCCGCTGGGAGAAGGCCAAGCGGCTGCGAAATGAGCCAGTTATTTTACAGTTCGAGAAGGACGCGGCGCTGGCCCAGGAGAAGTTGGGCGCTTCCGGAGGCTTCAGGAGGAGAGGCGGCAGCGAGGACTCGACGGACTCGGCGTCGTCTTTCAGGCAGAGGTCGCAGCAGTCCTGGCGCAAGCAGCGTCAGGAGCTGGCGGCTGAAGAAGCGAGTATTGGCAGTGGGAAGAGCATGGCCAATGGGGACGAGAAGGACGAGACTTTACTACACAAGCTGCTGAAGAAAGGGTACGGCATTGAGGAGAGTCAGGTGAAGACACAAAACCTCCAGGTTGGAGGCTTTGGCACTGCTCAGCAGAAGCCTGTAGAGAAGTCACCATTTGGTGGGATTGGAGGCTCTGGAGCGACGCAGACGAAGTTTTCGTTTGGTGGAGCGGCAGCTGAGGCGAAAAGCGAAGCGAAGCCGCAGTTTGGCGCCGCATTCGGAGGATTTGGCGATAAGCCTGCAGCGTTCGGAAGTTTTGGAACGGCGAGTTCTGAGAAGCCGTCCTTTGGTAGTTCCTTTGGCAGCTTTGGGGCTGCGAATCCAGTAAAATCTCAAGACAAGCCCACGTTTGGCGGGGCATTTAGGGGTTTGCGGCGGCACCGCAGCCGAAAGCTGAAGAGAAGTTGACGTTTGGTGGCGCGTTTGGAGGTTTTTCGGCTGCCAAGGCTGTGTCAGAGAGTACTCCAGGTAAGGGATGTATGTTCACAGATCCTTGTCTAGTCGCTAATAAGAACCGCTGCGTTGCTTGATGACAGATACGAAAAGGGAGCAAGATTCTTTCAAAGAACGCCTGGTTCAGTTTTACACGAAGCACAATCCTAAGAAGCTTGACTCAATTGATCGCACCCTGGAGACGTACAAAGGCCGTGAAGAGGAGCTCTTCGAAAAGCTGCATCAACTCTACGTCGCGGACGCCGGACTGAGTCTTCCGGAGCGCAAAAGAAGCTACTTACAAAGGACGGGGATCCTACTGTGTTCATGGACATCTCGATCAGCGGCAAACCAGCTGGGCGTATCGTGATGCGTCTACTGAAAGACAGAGTCCCGCTTGCTGCGGAAAACTTTCGCTGCCTGTGCACAGGAGAGAAGGTGCGTCAAGAGTGCTTGAACCGTATGGTAAAATTTGACTAACTTGGTAGTCGCTCTGTTTTGTTGGTCATAGGACCCCTCCTTGCACTTCAAAGGATGCAAATTCCACCGTATAATCAAGAATTTCGTGGTGCAAGGCGGAGGTAAGCACTAACGTCCACTTTTCTTGCCAGTAAACTGACTTTGTTATGTGCTGCTCATAGATTTTACCGTCGGTGACGGCACGGGAGGTCAAAGCATCTATCGTGGCACGCCCCATGGCGATCTATGGGGTAACTTTAAGGACGAAGAGTTCCTTCCTCATGACGACGTGGGGCTGCTGTCGATGGCTAATGCAGGCAAGAATACCAACGGATCGCAGGTAAGAAACACCGAAAGCTTTCACTGTTCGTTGAGTGGGAAGCTGATTCGATTTTGTGCGGCGTGCAGTTCTTCATCACGACTAAAGCTGGGCTCAAAAATCTTGACGGAAAGCACGTGGTGTTTGGCGACGTGATCGAAGGATTAGACGTCGTGGATGCCATGCAGAACGTCGAGGTCAGCAAGCCAAACAGTCGGCCACTGCCTCAAAACGAAGTGGTGATTGAGGACTGTGGAGAACTGTAAGAAGGAGCTGACAACTTGCTTTGAGTTCTTGCTCAAGAGTTCTTACTCACTTCGTTGGCAACCCGTTTCCCTATTTCGTCTACAAACACAAAATGCTCGCCTACTAATGCCTACAGTCCGTCAAAGGCGCTAAACTTGTCGCCGCTCTGCTGTGGCTGAGGGGCGTACGGGTCGTACCCAGGCGCTTGGATCTGAAGCATTTGACCAGGTCCAGCCATGCCCATGTTTCCGCCCTGGTTGTAGCCTCCGCCACTCAGTGGAGCTTGTTGCTGTTGCTGCATTCCGTAGGGCGTCATCTGCATCATGCCTGGGTTGTATTGCTGCTGGTTCATCATGCCATTGCCCATATTTTGACCGTACGGCACCATGCCTTGCTGCATGCCATTAGCCTGCACTCCCATCGTATTCTGACTAGCGTACGTTGGTGCCGCCGACGGGACGCCGCCGCTCATACCCATACTCATTCCATTAAACATGACACCGGTGTTGCCGCCACCGTTGGATCCTGGAGCTTGGGAAGTGGGCAATGCAGAGAGCAGACTTCCTGTATCGAGCAGTTCGCTGCCAGTTGACTGGCTTGACGACTACAAAGAAGATAAGTTAGTGATACTATCATACAAAGCTCTCCCTCTTATGTTACGCACCTGAGCAGAAGCGTCCATGCCGAGGAGATCCGTCTTTCCATCGTCCTTCTTGCCCGCCCGACGACTTGAACGTGCGCCTCCCTTCTTGCCAGCGCGACGTCGAGCTGAGAAAGATTCTGCTCGCTCCGCTGCTGTTTCGCGATGAGAACCAGAGTCCTTCCGCTCTGTTCTGGTGCTTTGAGTGCGGCTATCAGATGAGTTTGAGTTGTTGCCAAGATAGAACGGGTCGTCGGAGTATCGTTCAGGTCTCTGGTTCTGCGCAGGCTCAGGCTGAGGCTGTTTCTTCGGTACATATTCCTCCGCCAGCAGCTTATTCGCAGCGGCTTCACCTGACTCTACTTCTTTCGAGGCTTGGGCAGCGCGGACAGCTTCAGACATTCCTGAAGCAGCGGTGATGCCTGTTGTAACCGTACTGACAGAGCTTGCCGACGTGAACGACTTGTCGCGCTCACTGATCACAGCCTTGAGCATGTCTTGGAGCTTCTCACAGACCATGTCAAACTGCGAGTTGTTCAGGGTCTGTTCCCACAGCAGCGGGGCCACTGCAGGAATGATCAATTTAGCAGTAAACTCCGGTCCCAGATGCTTGCCGAGGTTGTCGTAGCAGCCTAGAATGCACATGCAAGCAGCAGGAGTCTTGTCTTCATGGAGAGTCTGCTGCAGAGTGGGCAGCACACTCTCAATCAGCAAGTCCTTGTCGAACACGTGGAACGACTTGGCCAGCCATAACAGCGCGTTGATTCGCACTGACGGCTGCGGCGGAGTCAGGATCAGCTTGTTGACTCGAGGCAGAATGACCTGCTTCAAAATGCGGTACTCAAACAGACTGGCTTGGTCCACAATCTTGTTCAACACCGTGTCCAGAATTTCAGGAACTGTGCTGTCGAGGGCACGACACAACATGGGTACAATGTGGTCTCGAATGTAGCCCTCCTCCGCCTTTGGGATAAGCGTTTCCAACTCGGACACAAACATCAGCATGCATTGCACGGGCTCCGAGATCGCCAGAAGAGGAATCATCATGGGCGCGATGGAGTAGTTGAACGTCTGCTTGTCCACCTTCGCTACAATCTTCAGCAAAGGTGTGATCACGAACGGAGCCACAGCCTTATTAATGACGACCGACTGGAGACCCGGAATGACCATATCACGAAGCACTCGTGGAGAGAAGGCGTCGATCGCCTCAGGCAGCGTCGTGAGGAATTTTGCCTGTGCTGCTGGCTCCTGCTCCACCAGACTCTGCAGCATTCTCAGTGTCTTAATCGGACCTGAATCAAAGAACGGCGACGCTAAGAACGCGCGAGCTTCGGGCCGCTTTTCCGGTTCTAACGCTAGCAAGGACCGGATCGTATTCTGCAGCGACGTAGGTACCGACGACGGGAACGAGATCGGATGCAGCGACTGCACCTTGTAGCCATGCGTCATCTTGTTTCCATCGTGCACATCCAGCACAGGATTGCGTCCTCCATCAGCACGTGGAGGAACAAACATCTCGTACACCAGCAGCCCGAGCGAGAACATGTCCGCCTTGCTGTCGAACTGTCTCGGCTCCGTCACCAACTCTGGCGCGCAGTATTCCAGCGGAGGTTCCCAACTGCCTTCGATCATTCCTGTTTCAGGGTTCCTCACTCCTGTCGAGCCATCAAAGCCAAAGTATTCGCTCCTGGACTTCTGACCTGGTTCTACGACTCTGCAGAAGCCCATACCGCCTAATTTCCACTCTCCTTTGGGAGTAATGAAGATACTGTGAGGTCCGATACTCAAATGCACTCTGCGTCCTTCGCGATGCAGGAAACTCAGCGCCTCGCCGACGTGCATGAGGCCGCACGCCAACTCAAACTCGGTGAGTCCGATCTCCAGCACTTCCGGAGTGACGTTCGAGATGTTGGCGAAGTTCTTGCAGGCGTTGGCCAGCGAGCAGGTCACTCGTTCCGTCACAAAACTGAGGGAGCGACGACTCTCTTCGAACACTTCCTCGACTTTAAGGACGTGTGGGTGTCTAAGTAATCTTAGCGTCTTCATCTCTTGTCTCAGTATTTCCAGCACACGCTCCTGGGCCTCCTTGCTCTTGAGTCGCTTGAGGTCCTCCTTGTCGAACACGAACACACTGAACTCGTGGCCGGACTTGCGGTGCACGGCCGGGAAGATCTTCCAGCTCAGCTCGTGGCCGCCCGACGCCGTGCAGTCCTTGGGTGTCTCGTACGTCTTGAGGAACTCCTCGCTCAGCATGCCCTGAACGTTCTGCAGCCCCGACACGGCGGCCGACGCGGCGCCAGACATGGCCGTCTGCATGGCGCTCGAGAACCGGTTGAGCATGCTCATGGCGGCCCGACTTTGACTGGGATAAAGTATGAGTGGGAGACTGAGGTAGAGGGGAGGGAAGAGCGCAGAATTACGGATATCGGTATCCGGAAAAATACAAGATAGGTCAAAGGTGAAAAGCGAAAGGAAGCTAGTCACAAACAGTGCTGGAAAAGCATCTTTTCAAAGCAAGAAAGTAAGGCTTCGAGGAGTCAAATGGCAGACGGTTCTTCATGAATCGTATTAACCATATTTCTACGCCTACTTCTTCTCAAGATATACCGCTTTTCCATGTCGAGAGCAAACTGATGTCATACAGTGATTCCTCAGCAGACAACTTTTTCAGTCGCCTCCGCAAATTCTTCCGAAGCCTCTGGTCTGGCGTTACATCCAGCATTTCTCTCAATAAATCGGCCGGCCAATTCTCACATAAACCCATAAACCGCAGCATGTTGCTATTCTTGCGCCGGGCTCCAGATAACATAGCTTGTTGCTTCATCAACAATGGGATAGTGGGCTGTTTGAGCAGTAGCGTCAAACGGTCATAATCGCTACGGTTAATTGCATCCTCAAGCGCTTCGCGTACCATTCCAGGGGAAACACGCTGCTCGTTGTACGAAGCCTCCACCAGAGATTCACTTCTGGTTTGAACGGCACTCTTGAATACTTCATCGATTGTTTCCTGCGTAAGCCTGCGATCGTTCTTTAGATCCCGCAAAATCATCGGGTGAGTGGTCGCCAGTGCTCCGGCATAAACCTCGTTGATTATGTCACTTGGGATGCATTCTTGCTTGCTTAGCAGCCTCACAGCCGGGTGCTTGCATTTGCGGATTTTCGTCTTCTTGGAATTACAGCGTGCTGCATTCTGGAATGCTTCAATAATCGACTCGTCAGTAATACTTCTCTTATCAAGCAGAAACTCGATGACACTGACGCTACGCGCCTTGGTAAAGACTTTGGTGATAACCGCAGTAGACCTTTCTTATTTGTTAAAGAGATACGTCACTGTCGCCATGGATCCTCCAGCAACTGCGCCGTCAACTGCCTTGTCGAAAACCTGCGGCGAAATTTCTCCACTGGTACTCAAAGTCTTCACAACATCAGTACATCCTCTCCCTGCCGCCAGTACGAATGCTGCTCCAATTAACTTTACATCATTGAGACCGTTGGTGACCAGATACTTCGCCGCTTTAGTGTCTCCCTATTGGGCTAAGTGAACGAAAAGGTTCTCGCCGAGTTCGTCGTTTTTCGTTTCGCTAACCATCTCCGCAATAGTCTTCAGCGTATTGGTCTTCGGTCGATAAAAGCCGAGGGGTCGACGTGACTCCAGCAGAAATCGCACCACCTCCGCGTGTCCTCCACAAACCGATCGCGACAAAACCGCATTTCATCTCTCGTAGGCACGTTAAAACGCAAGTGTGACGCCGCACATTCGACAACACTTAGGTATCCATTGACCGCCGCTTCCTCAAAGACTCGCCAAGCTGTTTGGCGTCTACTGATCTCATTCCTGGCAATGTCGTCGTCGCAATTACGCACTAGTATTTCATCGAGCAGGAACTGCACTAGGTCTACATGTCCATGCTTTGCTGCAGCTACAATTGCGTCGGTCATCGCTTCGGACACTGCAGTGTAGTGCACCCGTATTCTCTTGCAGAAGTCTGTAACAGCCACTGCATATCCTCGACATGTCCTCCCTTGGCGACAACCGCAAGGGCGCCACTAAGGGAAAGCAAGCCGTACTTTACGAAGGCGTTGTGCAGCATCTCCAACTGAGTCGTTCCGGCCGCTTCGGCCACCAACTCCGCAAAAGTCAAGAGAAAACTATCGATCTGGTCGACAATGGGCGTCACCGCCACAAGCTCTTCCGGGAGACGGATCCCCTTGAATCGCCTGAACTGGCATCGGTTCCGGTATCCTCCCAACTTGAGCTGCTTCCTTGCTCTCGTGTCTTTTCCTCGCTGTAGCGCTTCATCTCCTTGGATTCTTCAAATGAGGTGACGCAGTTTCGAGCTGCTGCTTCTGCAGCTTCTGCTCAGCCAAATTGAGTTCCAAAATCTGGTTAGAATATCTTAAGGATATGACTGGAAATATTACGGATACGCGAACCCACAAGATGAAGCGAGTATCCTCGTGTGGCGGATGAAGTTGTCGATCTCTTTGTGGACCTCGCTCATTTTGGTTGTGTGCACACTGTGGAATTTCTATTCAAGAATTGTGAGGTTGCCGCGGAGATAGTGAACAGCGTCTTCGTGGATGCGACGAACAATGGTCTTGACGTGGTAAAGTTTCGGCACGACAGTGGAAGTGTTTCGTCACAGGTCTTCGGTCAGGTATTTGAGGGCACTGTTGCGCGTGGATCTCTGGATGTTGTGAAGTATCTCTGTGTTCAGCAGCGTGTGACGGCGGTGGCGATAAACCAGGCGTTTGAGAATGTCGGCAATGTTGCAGTCGCCGAATATTTGTTGAATAATGAACGGATCGACAGCAACTCGATCGATGCGGCACTTGAAAGAGCGCTCAGGCTCGATGAAGCGCACAAAGACTCGTACACTTCCAGGTAGTCGCGAAAAGAAATCCCACGATGTCACTACGTCCACTGATGACTGCCTGCAAGAGACTTTTGCTTGCAAACTCCGGCGAAATATGGTGCTCGTGGCGCGTAGCCTCAATCAAGATCACGTTTCCACTTGCAAGTACGACCATAAATGCCTGGTTAATTGTCTGGGGTGAAAGCCGTCGATCGTCACGTAAGGTGCGCAAAATCCACGAGAAATAGACGCCGGCATTTGCAGCGCCCACATACACAGCATTGATCACGTCCGCTGGCGAAATCACTCTGGGGAAATACATCCACCCGCAATTCGCTTGGCGTTGAGTTGCATTCGTAAACGCTGCGATGATCGAAGATATTTCCTGCTCCGTACATACACGACGGAATTATTTTATAGATCAACAGCGCGACTTCTTTCAGCCCTTTACCAATCGCTCGAAGAAGCGATTGGTAAACCAGAATGGTTGCATTGCAGCAGGAACTTTGCCACCTCGACATGTTAGCCAGAAATCTCGCTAGTCAACGCATGACATTTCCTATGCGCGTAGTCGTCACCAACTTCACGCGGGAACCCAGCAACAAACTCCTCAAATTGCCTCATGCGGCAGCTTTCTCGAGAGCGAGCCACGCTGTGCCATGAGGATCCTCAGGATCTTCACCGTTGCTTTCGAATGCGTCGATTTGAGGCAACAATATTTTACAATATCGAGGTGACCGTGCCTCGTAGCAACCACGACCGTCTCTCGCAGCACGCTTGTAAATAGTGAAATGTTGGAAATCGTGTTCCGTACGGACGAGCTCCTCCAGGAGCTTCATGGACTCAGAAGGCCATTGGTAGCAGCTAGCACGACGGCTTTACCCCACGCTTTGACTTTGTTTCGACGGACCAGATTCTGAAGCCACAACGATTCATTCGTCCGGGCCGCCTCGCCAGCGCTTCGGTCGGTTTTAGCAGGAACGTGTCGATCCTCTTGACGACGTGGGGGAGCGCCGCGATCTCAGCAGGGAACCACTCGAGCTAGACCTTCTTCAAATTGGTGTGGCTGTCTTCTTGCTCCTGGCCTCCTCCTTTGTGTAGCTTCTCCCTTGTTGGGTCGCCGTCTTCACCATCGTGTCAACGCTTCATTTGCGCAGATTTACTTCGGCTAATATTGAGCAAACCCCTCCTTGTCCAGCAAATAGTTGAACACGAAGACGCTGCCAGCATTCTCGAACGCTTTTTGAACCGTCTCGGGAGATGCTCGTTGCTGGCAGTACAGATGCATGACAGTGCCAATACATCCATACGCTGCTGCTCCGACAAACGCCATATCGAAGGCCATCACTGAAACTCTTCCACTGTCGTGCAAAGTGGTCACGATGTCCGGGTGATCACGACTTGCTGCGTTGATGATCGCTTCATCAACCAAAGCAGGATCGTTGTAGCCACAGTCGTAGAGAAACTTCACGGCGACGGCGTTGCCAATGCACGCCATGTCGACGAATAAATTCCTGCCGTTGCTGTACCATGAATACTCTTCGTAAATCGTTTCAACGACGGCCTGCTGCCTTTCATTTACCGCTTGCTCCAAGACTTGGTAGTGCAGCCAATTGTACTGTCGGGGACGTAGCAAAACTCGCACCACCTCGGCGTGGCCAGCAGAAACAGCAAGCGAAAGTATCTGACTTCGTCGGTTGAAGTACCTTTCGCGAGCATACTGCGTCGCGAATTCCACCACATCGGCATGGCCAACTTTGGCCGCATCTTTCACAACTATCCAGGCTGAGGACACGAGTAATTCTTGATCGGTGTCACTGTCGTTGTCCTCGTAAGCGACCAAACCAGGCAGCATCAACTTTACCACTTCCAGACGGCCGTTCTCAGCCGCTGCTGCGACTGCGTCTCTCAAGTTGACATACTTTGTGTAGGGCTCTCCTTCGTGGAAAAGCTGTTGAGACAGGAGCTTCACAGCCCCAGTATGGCCACCTGCTGCAGCAGCGTTTAACGACTCGGAATGGACAGCCCACTGACTTGAGTGTAGCAATTCTCGAAGCCACTCAAGCTGGTTCGTCCTCGCTGCTTCCACGATAGCCTCAACGTTGGTCATCAAAAACTTGTTGATGGTCCTGACGACATGCGGCGATGCCAGGATCGCGGCAGGAAGGGGTTCGCTCCTAAGGCTCTTGTAGTGGGAAGTTTCGTTCCCTTGTTGACGGTTCTGCTTGAATTTCTTCGTCACTTCCATTCCACCGTCGCCACTGAAAGCACGCTTCATCTTCGGTCAGGAATTCGGATTGTGATGATGTATCAGAAGCGGTTCTTGCTGTAGTGAGGCATTCCGTACTCAGTCATCAAGGGTTTCGATGGTCATTCTTGTGGGTAGCACTCTTGCATAATCTGTGTTATCGTTTAATCATTTTTGCATTTAGTTTCGGCTTGTCATACTTCCAGGTTAGATTTCGAGTTCCTTTACGACGCCGTAGACAACGTCTTCATCGCTGGAATCCGAATTCCTGAAATCAAAAGACGCAGAGGACGCACTAGTGCTGCGGTAGGCGTAGGAATGCTGTAGTGCATCCCTTTTAAGCGACGAGTCCTTAAAGACCTCTTCGTCACTCAAGTCGCTCAACCTGGAGGAAAGTTTACTTCCGAACGAGGAGTCTAGCCTGCTCCTGTCGGCATCAAACGAGTCGAATCTGCCTCCGTCCGTACCAAACGATTGTTGCGGTCTTTTGAGCAATGTCGGGACCGTGGAAGTGGATGACTTGGGTAATGGCGGGTAGTTGCGCGTTGGTCGAGCATTGACGTTTTCGTTCTTCCATCGAACAGTTGTGGCTTGCGACGATAAACTTTTGCAGAATATGCCACTTTTGAATGCTGGTAGTGGTGCTGGCGGGGAGTTGCTTTATCCTCATACACTGCGACATATTGCTCGCCAGTATCTCCGTCGTCACGATAATCGGTAAGCTTCAGCTTGTTGTTGACTTTGTCTTGAACTTGAACATCACTTTTCATTCGGGCGTTCCATAGTCGACGCTGATGCGATGGCATGCTTCGTGTCCGACGGTCGAATGCAGGGAACGATGGGATTGACATATCTCTAGGCGACGGCGGGGCGGAAGTTTGCTCTGTAGTTGGCGAGTTGGGTTTGCGGGCACTCTTACGCACACAATATATGCGTACAAGGCACGATACCACCACCACTACCACCACGATAACAGCCACGACGATCAGTAGCGTCGTAGTGTTCACCTGGTGGAATGAGGTCGGTACGCTAGCAGGTTCGACGCTGGAGGTTGGTGCCATCGTGGAGCTGGAGCCAACGCTTTTGGGGGATTGTTGCAGTGTCGATCCAGAGGTGCTTGATCCTACCGCCGCATTGATCCTCCTTTCCTCGGTAGACTTGGAGTTGGACTTGCCACAGTCCACAGACTGCGAGTTCGTGCATTGTTCGTCGTTATCCACACATACAGGTAAGTAGACGATTGAACCACCGATTGAGGAGACCGTCGTGTTGCGGCAATTGCAGTTCCATGTCTCGCACGTAGGGACGAGCTTAGAGCACGGCACAAAGCCGACGGGTTCAGCGACGCTGCTGGGGTCAAACATATACAGCTCCGTCGCAGGAGTAAGACAGAGGTCGGTGGAGTTCATGACGTCCGTCTTGGCCAATTCTGAAATGACAGCAGCGTGCAATCTCGATCAGCGTGACAGGGATCAAGTGACTTCGCCCCAGGAGTGCCCGTGAAGATAGGACCGCGATGTGAAAGTGGGCATTACTGCTACTCAACCGAGCCGATCTCCTCAAGGATAATGTATTGCGGGATTCGTCATCTGTTCGTTCGGAATGGATAGGCTGTCGCACCGAAAGGGTCGAGTGACCCTCTTGAGCCAGAGTACGGTAAGTCCCACGTAAACTCTGAGGCACGTTGAGTGGTGTTGGTCCAGAAGACATCGACAGCAGGCGTGGATGATGCGATCAAAATATTCTCAATGTTCGTACCAACGCCATGGAGAGATTCGCTCGTTACCGTTGGGCTCGCCCTCACTTCACTAGGCATCACCAGTCACGTTCTTTTCACCGTTCATACTCTCATGGGCACTACATGTAGTTACCATCAGTCGCAGCGATTTCGGTCACTGCACTAACCGTCAGTCGGAGGTCGTAGCGCAACAAGTTTATGACATCGAGGTCCTTGTATTCCACAGCACCAACGAAAGCGTCGTCGATAACCTGAGACGAAATCGCTGGTTTCTCGAGCAGAAATTTCACCATTTCGATGCGGTTATTGAAGTACAGAATTGGTTGCCGGTAATGAGATGGGAAGCAGCGATGAGACTTTCGCTCGCAACATCCTCATGTTCGATCAGGAAGTATAGGACGGCCATATTGCCGACTCTTTTGAACGCAGAATCGACGAGCTGCGGGGGACTCTCTTCTGTTCATACATGAACCTGACAGCGTTGAATTTTCCCATTAGAAAGCGCATTCGTGAATGAATGGTTCGTCAAATGTCGTTTGAGAAATCTCTCCGTCCTCGAGCAGAACTTCCAAGATGTCGGCACAGTCATTATAGGTAGCTATCGAGAATGCGGCGCCAAGAACCTCTAGGGGTTGCATCTGTTGTGGTACACATAACTCACGGACCGGTATTACCGGTATAGTCAAGACGACGTTGTCGTTAACCTCCGAGTCAAACCCAACCTGTACTACCTCCAGACAATTTGTTTCAGAGCAGTGCCTAGACCTCAATAATATCGCACCGCCACCACTTGCCGTATCTGACCGGAAAGGAGGAAGAGCAGCATTTCGACGAGGAGATAGCGACGATGGCCAACTTGCAACTGTGACACCAGTGCTTTTACCATAGATATCTAATTCAAGTGTTTACTCCTGCGGAAAGTGCGAAGCCGTTTCTGTTGAAGAGAACTGTATTAGCTTTTGTTAATAGCCTTTTACTAGTAGCTCTCATTCAGTGCCTTTGAGGATAGGCACCGCAGATGATGCGGCTGCGAAGCAGGCCCGTTAGATGCAGTGCCTCGATCATTATTTTTTTATTTCAAACAAAATTGTCTGTCCCAGTCTTCGCGTAGCCCAAGTTAAATACTAGATAGATCATGATAATTTTGTTCGATAAGAAAATTGTTTCTCATGAAAGCTATGTTGAACCCTACACAAAAAGAGTTCAACTCGATCCAAATTGCCATGGTCTCGTCGATTTCTCTTCGCGGGACTGCGTCTAGCAGGCGTGTCAACACCAAGAGAGTGCGTACGAATGCTGCAGACGACATGGAGGCAGGCGACGGAGAACACCAGGAGCTGGCCACCGCGTATGGACGACTAACCAAGAGGCTACGCGGAGGGGCACTCCCCACTCAGATTACGGCGCTTCCGCATGTGGTCGAAGCGATTGACGAGTGGTCGATGTCACCTCACGAAGCCATTGTCTCTGCTGCGAGATTGGGGCAATTCAGGTTGCTGAAAATGCGGTATTTTAAATTCCGACGGTGGTATGCAGAAGTAATGAACGATGCCTGGAGGGGATCCAGCCACCTCGACTACCGTAAGATCCGGGAAGAGTACAATGAGAGGCAGGAGAGTACGACGTTGATCACGCCGTCGCTAAAGCGGCGGTGGCTGCCGCTCGAAACGGCCACCTAGATGTGGTCAAGTTCCTGCTCCCCATTCTAGATGAAGATTCTCGGTACAGCGACATCTCGCTCGTGTTGGAAGCAGCAGCGGTGGGAAGTCATCTCGCTGTGATGGAGTTCGCAGTCAACTTCGTTGATTGTACACGTTTTGCAAGCAAAGGATGTGGCGTGTTGCTTCGCGCTATCGCGAAGGGGAACCTCGAGGTTGTCAAGTTTCTGACCAATCCGCTACGATTTCGCTGGGAGATTTTGAAGGTCGTCGAGTTCGCGATTGCAGTGATGAACGAAGCTGCGATCCGAATGGTTTGCGAGGCGTATGTCGAGTATGGAACAAAACGTGATTTGCTGGTGGAAATGATCCCAAAGGGGAGCGCCAAGTCCGTGAGGTATTTATACATGAGCGGACACAACACTCCAGAGATTCTCAGCAATGCGCTTTCGGTGGCTGCGTACCACGCTCGGATCGACAGCTTGAAGGTGCTACTTGAGATCGGACAAGTTTCGCAAAGTATGTTCGAGGAGACGTTCAAGACCGCTGTGTACGCAGGAGATTTCGACTTGACTGTTTTCCTGTACAATTACAGGCGCGTTTCTCCGCAGGCTGCCAACAGCGCATTCGAAAAAGTCGGCAGTATGGCCGTCCTACAATTTCTACTCGAAAAGGAGCATATCTCGAGCACCAGTGTTGTTGCAGCGTTCCAATTCGCCACCGATACGCAGTATTTCAAGGCCCGCGACGACCGCGAGTCGATCGTAACATTTCTGCTGTTGATGCCCGCTATTTCATCTCCAGTGATCGATACTGCTTTCATCCGCGCTGCCGAATTTAACGATCCAGACGTCGTTAATTGGCTACGTAGTGATTGCCGACTTTCTGCTAACGCAGTTGCCAACGCTTTCACAAATGCTGCTGAAGCCGAGAATGAATGCATGGTTGAGCTGCTGTACAATGAAGAGAACCTCTCCGTCGACGTCATCTGCAGCGTCTTCGAGAAAGCTGTGGTTGATGGGAATGATCGAGTGGTGAAGTTATTACTCGCCAAGTCAGCCATCCCGCAACCAATAAAGAACAAGGCATTTGTGGAAGCGGCTCAGTGCTGGGGCTGGTTGGCTTGGGATATGATGAAAGATGCGAGCTGGGCACCCGACGTGCTGAATGCAGCTATATTGAGTACGGATGACTCGGTACTCAGACGTATCTTGCGTGAACAACTTAGCTATCAACCGCCGTACACTTTTCCCAACGAACTTTCACGATACGGGGCCCCTCATTCTGCGATACTCCTCAACGAGAACATGAAGGCACATTTGGGTGAAAGTTGCAGAAGGACACTGACCTTATCCAAGTTTTTGAGTGATGAGAGCACATTTTCTTTCTTTAGCAGGTGTAGCGACCAAAGTTTTGAAAGCCCGAAGAATTTACATTTCTTTCAGACTAAGATGGATCGCACCAGGGAGGGGTGACAGTCGAATACAGTGGTCCCGAAAAATAATACCCATTAAAATGTATTTGCATTTAATAATTAATTTCATCTCTACAGCTCTTTATTTTATGCCAGGAAACAAGCCTGAGGGTGCCATAAGCACCAACAAATCAGCGCACGGGAGGCATTATATTACAGTTTTGCTTGCCTTCCGCCTTTCAGAACCTTGGTAGTGGAGTCGAGACTACGAGTAGCTTTCACAACACTTCAAATACGTTGACGAACTCCACTTTCAAAACCTTGTTTATAAAACTCAGCCTCATTCGAGTAATTGCATTATCCATTTTGTCTCTTCCCAAGCAAATATCAATCTAGAAATTGCATTATCGGGAACCCTGGTCGAATAGTTAAGAAGTTGTACGGATGGAAGCTGTCTGATGGGATTCTGATACTTTGGTTGAGCATATCGACGTGTTGTCCATGACGCCGCGTGAAGCGATTCTTTCAGCTGCGGAATTGCTAAAGAGAGGTGAAGCCGTTCTCCGATAGCCTGGTAGCCAATTCCATGAGTGAGTCGCCCACGAAGAGCAGAGACGTTCGGTCGTTGAAGCTGGTGGTGGAACGTGCCGAGGCAGACGTGAGAACACACGCGAAGAAGATCAATAGAGCTCGGAAGGATGCCATTGTGTCTTCGCGTCAAATCGATGAATGACGAAAAGCAAAACTTGCCATCGCCACAAGAGAGACCATGTCGTCGCGTTGGACGGTTGGCATGAGTGAAATCGATTCAAACGTCCGGTTCGGATGTGCACCAAGATGAGTAAGGGCATCAGACCTTTACGAGATATCACGTAACGCCGCAGAGAAGCTGTCGTAGTGTACTCAAAGAGAGAGAAGAAGAAAAGAGGGGTGTGTTGTGCAGCCTGAAGCAAAAGCAATAAAGGTAGTCTAGTAAAGAGGAAAGTGGATTATGGTCGACTACGAGCTAATCGGTCGGGGACGGATTTCATGAAGCAAGCGCAGCAAGACTCGGCTGGTACTGCGTTGCGAATCAAACGATCGCCAACAAACAGATCTCAAAGAGATCCCACCAATGTGCGTGCCATAATCATTGAAGTGATGTTTACGAACAGCCAAATTACCTCAAAACAACTGAAGGGTGGTAACAACGCACTTTCCTCCGCATACCGACACGAAGAAGCAGGTCAATGGCAGCCCGATGACTGGGATCGGCGCACTGAATGTGCCTGTATTGCTCCAGCAGAGCCTGACAAGACTTCTACTAGAGCTTACTACCCCCAATCGATTCGCTAAACAAAAAATTACAGGAATGCCCGAGGAAAGACACTTGCTTCCGTGAAACTCATGCTAAATCACCAAACCTTTAAGAGCCAAACATATTTCAGTATGGCGCGGCAGCAAGGAGTTATCACCAGACCACTTTAAAGGTGGAACACGCCACTGTCACCACTTCCTGCTGTGAAATGACCATTTTCCAGCTCTGGAAGTGGGAAAATGATTGTTAGACTGAATTTGCAGGACATTTGCAGGACAATGGCAACGAGGTATTTTAAACCAATCATAACAACGTAAGTTTGAATTTGAACCAATCGCTTTAGTGCTGATTTTGCTTCCGTGCCCTGCGATGCAGAGCTACCACAGAGATCCAAGTCAGTTGACCCCGACGCCGTTTGCGCTTGTTTGCTGTAAGCTGGGGGACCGTGACGCTCTTCTCACAGGCCGTGAAGGTCTTTACAGCCTCTTCGACGCTCTGATGAGCACGCCACCAGCCGGTACGCTTTGCTTCGTTCTCAATCATGCACATTAGATAACGTGCGTCACTAAGTCGCTTCTGTGAGTTCCTGTTTGGCATATCGCGTCCGTCGAGAACTCGCAACGGAGGAATCTTCTTGCATGAATTACCACACTGCCATAACACCCACAGCATGGCAACCGAGCAATCAGGCAGTTCAAAATCTGGTGGAACACGCCTGAATTTACCTCCCCAAAAGAATGACGGAGTCATCCGTGCGTTGTCAGCGTGTTGATGGCTAGAAGTTTGCGGAGCATTTGAGTTCAACTTCTCCACCAAAGCAGTCACTCCTGTGGACTCTAGACATCGTTGGAGGGCACTGTCAAGCCCGTCGAAAGTCACGACGCCGGCACCAATTGCTCGCTGCTCAAGTTCTGCCATGATGTCACGCACGGTTGCGGTTCTGGTCGCATCTACGTGTTCGATAGTTTTCATCGCTACTTCTAGCAATGCTTTGACTTCTCGTAGAATGGCTACATGCGGCGGTACTCCGGTGGGCTTTAGACGATTGCTAGTGTCATCAATCCCACACATCTTCGACGACAAGTCTGCTATTAGTGTGGGGTGTTGGAACAAGGGCGATTCTAGCAACGGGTGCTTAACTGAGAGATGTGTTCGCAGATACGGCGCGTGATATACTAACGAGGCCAGGCAAAATTCGCCGACGTAAGTTAACTGAGACGGTAATCCTGGAAATACACACGCAATAGCTTGTTCGACGGCAGCATCACGTTCGCCAAAGTGCGGGGTAAAACCGCAAATTTGTGACTTCCAGGTGGCAAGCCAGACACGGTTCTTCCGACATGCATATCACCTGCTGCTTCGTAGCGTAGATAAGTGTTCTGAACTCCTCCTAATGACCACCCAGCTCTCAGGTGCACAGCGGTCGATGACGGACAAGCCGTAGAACCTGACGCACAGTAAGTAGCCGCTCCTTTTCGCGTAGAATGAGTACCAAGCTCGTCTTGGTTTACTCCTCTCCTACGTAATTCAGCATTTGATTCATCTCTTTCAAACAATCGGTGCAAGCACTTGCGGAATCGTTCATATTGATTACTGCCGGGAAACAAAAGATCACTTCCGTCAAAAGATGAAGTCGCCCAAAACATAGTGATGGCGAGAACTGGGCAAATTGCTGGGTTCAAAGGGTTTGCGTATATATGGCGTGGGTCACGGGGTCTGCTACCTTCTTGATCATTCTTTTGGTGTGCAAAATAAATACAAAGAGCGTCTCCACTCCACTCCATGTGCCCATGGTGAATCCCAAAAGCATTAGCGGACCGACACATCAAATTCCAAGCAATAATCATATATGTTCGAGAAAAAGCCATGTCGTTTGCCGAGCTCCTGAAAAGCTGCTCACACAAAAACATACAGATCAAATGACAAAGGATCCTTGCCCGTCTTAGCGCGAATTTCTCCTCGTGCTGCAGCAGTCGCTCTATCTCGTTTCAATCCTTTGAAATACTTTTGTAAACTTTTTTCCATTGTTGACGGAATTTCAAGACCATAGTCACGATATAAATTGAAAAGTCCCGCTCGATGTGTGTTCAATGCTGAATAGCTTAAAGCAGTGCCATCAGATTTTTCCAGCGTTAGCAGCCAAGCTCCAAACACATCCATTTGCATGGCATCAAACCGAAGAGGGGTTGGCTACGTCACGATCGAGTAGAGGCTTTAGTCGTTTCCGAAGCTGCTTCAAAGATGCACCCGAAACATCGCCAAGACGATCAGCGAAGGCAGGAGACACGAGATTTGGCTTGTATAACACAATCCAGGCAATAAATCGACCGTAGGAGTTCTGGTACACAGCGCGAGAACGCGCGCTGACCGTGTTTCGCTGTATCTCCGTCACTTGCCTCGTCAAGTCTTCCCAGTCGACGGTCGCCATCGTTTCGTTCTGCAGTCAGAAATTGTCTTGATTTTTGTATACCGAACTTGCAGGACTTTTGTCCAGCAAAAGTGGTAGAAATTGGTTGTTGTCTCGGCCCTATAGTGAGCCCCTGTTTATTTTTGATTATACTGCTTTCCATTTGGAATTTGCAGGACACTTTGTCCTGGAGAAAGCGAACTGATGGGTATATTGTCCTGCAAATTCTGGAGAATGATTGTTAGACTGAATTTGCAGGACATTTGCAGGACAATGGCAACGAGGTATTTTAAACCAATCATAACAACGTAAGTTTGAATTTGAACCAATCGCTTTAGTGCTGATTTTGCTTCCGTGCCCTGCGATGCAGAGCTACCACAGAGATCCAAGTCAGTTGACCCCGACGCCGTTTGCGCTTGTTTGCTGTAAGCTGGGGGACCGTGACGCTCTTCTCACAGGCCGTGAAGGTCTTTACAGCCTCTTCGACGCTCTGATGAGCACGCCACCAGCCGGTACGCTTTGCTTCGTTCTCAATCATGCACATTAGATAACGTGCGTCACTAAGTCGCTTCTGTGAGTTCCTGTTTGGCATATCGCGTCCGTCGAGAACTCGCAACGGAGGAATCTTCTTGCATGAATTACCACACTGCCATAACACCCACAGCATGGCAACCGAGCAATCAGGCAGTTCAAAATCTGGTGGAACACGCCTGAATTTACCTCCCCAAAAGAATGACGGAGTCATCCGTGCGTTGTCAGCGTGTTGATGGCTAGAAGTTTGCGGAGCATTTGAGTTCAACTTCTCCACCAAAGCAGTCACTCCTGTGGACTCTAGACATCGTTGGAGGGCACTGTCAAGCCCGTCGAAAGTCACGACGCCGGCACCAATTGCTCGCTGCTCAAGTTCTGCCATGATGTCACGCACGGTTGCGGTTCTGGTCGCATCTACGTGTTCGATAGTTTTCATCACTACTTCTAGCAATGCTTTGACTTCTCGTAGAATGGCTACATGCGGCGGTACTCCGGTGGGCTTTAGACGATTGCTAGTGTCATCAATCCCACACATCTTCGACGACAAGTCTGCTATTAGTGTGGGGTGTTGGAACAAGGGCGATTCTAGCAACGGGTGCTTAACTGAGAGATGTGTTCGCAGATACGGCGCGTGATATACTAACGAGGCCAGGCAAAATTCGCCGACGTAAGTTAACTGAGACGGTAATCCTGGAAATACACACGCAATAGCTTGTTCGACGGCAGCATCACGTTCGCCAAAGTGCGGGGTAAAACCGCAAATTTGTGACTTCCAGGTGGCAAGCCAGACACGGTTCTTCCGACATGCATATCACCTGCTGCTTCGTAGCGTAGATAAGTGTTCTGAACTCCTCCTAATGACCACCCAGCTCTCAGGTGCACAGCGGTCGATGACGGACAAGCCGTAGAACCTGACGCACAGTAAGTAGCCGCTCCTTTTCGCGTAGAATGAGTACCAAGCTCGTCTTGGTTTACTCCTCTCCTACGTAATTCAGCATTTGATTCATCTCTTTCAAACAATCGGTGCAAGCACTTGCGGAATCGTTCATATTGATTACTGCCGGGAAACAAAAGATCACTTCCGTCAAAAGATGAAGTCGCCCAAAACATAGTGATGGCGAGAACTGGGCAAATTGCTGGGTTCAAAGGGTTTGCGTATATATGGCGTGGGTCACGGGGTCTGCTACCTTCTTGATCATTCTTTTGGTGTGCAAAATAAATACAAAGAGCGTCTCCACTCCACTCCATGTGCCCATGGTGAATCCCAAAAGCATTAGCGGACCGACACATCAAATTCCAAGCAATAATCATATATGTTCGAGAAAAAGCCATGTCGTTTGCCGAGCTCCTGAAAAGCTGCTCACACAAAAAACATACAGATCAAATGACAAAGGATCCTTGCCCGTCTTAGCGCGAATTTCTCCTCGTGCTGCAGCAGTCGCTCTATCTCGTTTCAATCCTTTGAAATACTTTTGTAAACTTTTTCCATTGTTGACGGAATTTCAAGACCATAGTCACGATATAAATTGAAAAGTCCCGCTCGATGTGTGTTCAATGCTGAATAGCTTAAAGCAGTGCCATCAGATTTTTCCAGCGTTAGCAGCCAAGCTCCAAACACATCCATTTGCATGGCATCAAACCGAAGAGGGGGTTGGCTACGTCACGATCGAGTAGAGGCTTTAGTCGTTTCCGAAGCTGCTTCAAAGATGCACCCGAAACATCGCCAAGACGATCAGCGAAGGCAGGAGACACGAGATTTGGCTTGTATAACACAATCCAGGCAATAAATCGACCGTAGGAGTTCTGGTACACAGCGCGAGAACGCGCGCTGACCGTGTTTCGCTGTATCTCCGTCACTTGCCTCGTCAAGTCTTCCCAGTCGACGGTCGCCATCGTTTCGTTCTGCAGTCAGAAATTGTCTTGATTTTTGTATACCGAACTTGCAGGACTTTTGTCCAGCAAAAGTGGTAGAAATTGGTTGTTGTCTCGGCCCTATAGTGAGCCCCTGTTTATTTTTGATTATACTGCTTTCCATTTGGAATTTGCAGGACACTTTGTCCTGGAGAAAGCGAACTGATGGGTATATTGTCCTGCAAATTCTGGAGAATGATTGTTAGACTGAATTTGCAGGACATTTGCAGGACAATGGCAACGAGGTATTTTAAACCAATCATAACAACGTAAGTTTGAATTTGAACCAATCGCTTTAGTGCTGATTTTGCTTCCGTGCCCTGCGATGCAGAGCTACCACAGAGATCCAAGTCAGTTGACCCCGACGCCGTTTGCGCTTGTTTGCTGTAAGCTGGGGGACCGTGACGCTCTTCTCACAGGCCGTGAAGGTCTTTACAGCCTCTTCGACGCTCTGATGAGCACGCCACCAGCCGGTACGCTTTGCTTCGTTCTCAATCATGCACATTAGATAACGTGCGTCACTAAGTCGCTTCTGTGAGTTCCTGTTTGGCATATCGCGTCCGTCGAGAACTCGCAACGGAGGAATCTTCTTGCATGAATTACCACACTGCCATAACACCCACAGCATGGCAACCGAGCAATCAGGCAGTTCAAAATCTGGTGGAACACGCCTGAATTTACCTCCCCAAAGAATGACGGAGTCATCCGTGCGTTGTCAGCGTGTTGATGGCTAGAAGTTTGCGGAGCATTTGAGTTCAACTTCTCCACCAAAGCAGTCACTCCTGTGGACTCTAGACATCGTTGGAGGGCACTGTCAAGCCCGTCGAAAGTCACGACGCCGGCACCAATTGCTCGCTGCTCAAGTTCTGCCATGATGTCACGCACGGTTGCGGTTCTGGTCGCATCTACGTGTTCGATAGTTTTCATCACTACTTCTAGCAATGCTTTGACTTCTCGTAGAATGGCTACATGCGGCGGTACTCCGGTGGGCTTTAGACGATTGCTAGTGTCATCAATCCCACACATCTTCGACGACAAGTCTGCTATTAGTGTGGGGTGTTGGAACAAGGGCGATTCTAGCAACGGGTGCTTAACTGAGAGATGTGTTCGCAGATACGGCGCGTGATATACTAACGAGGCCAGGCAAAATTCGCCGACGTAAGTTAACTGAGACGGTAATCCTGGAAATACACACGCAATAGCTTGTTCGACGGCAGCATCACGTTCGCCAAAGTGCGGGGGTAAAACCGCAAATTTGTGACTTCCAGGTGGCAAGCCAGACACGGTTCTTCCGACATGCATATCACCTGCTGCTTCGTAGCGTAGATAAGTGTTCTGAACTCCTCCTAATGACCACCCAGCTCTCAGGTGCACAGCGGTCGATGACGGACAAGCCGTAGAACCTGACGCACAGTAAGTAGCCGCTCCTTTTCGCGTAGAATGAGTACCAAGCTCGTCTTGGTTTACTCCTCTCCTACGTAATTCAGCATTTGATTCATCTCTTTCAAACAATCGGTGCAAGCACTTGCGGAATCGTTCATATTGATTACTGCCGGGAAACAAAAGATCACTTCCGTCAAAAGATGAAGTCGCCCAAAACATAGTGATGGCGAGAACTGGGCAAATTGCTGGGTTCAAAGGGTTTGCGTATATATGGCGTGGGTCACGGGGTCTGCTACCTTCTTGATCATTCTTTTGGTGTGCAAAATAAATACAAAGAGCGTCTCCACTCCACTCCATGTGCCCATGGTGAATCCCAAAAGCATTAGCGGACCGACACATCAAATTCCAAGCAATAATCATATATGTTCGAGAAAAAGCCATGTCGTTTGCCGAGCTCCTGAAAAGCTGCTCACACAAAAACATACAGATCAAATGACAAAGGATCCTTGCCCGTCTTAGCGCGAATTTCTCCTCGTGCTGCAGCAGTCGCTCTATCTCGTTTCAATCCTTTGAAATACTTTTGTAAACTTTTTCCATTGTTGACGGAATTTCAAGACCATAGTCACGATATAAATTGAAAAGTCCCGCTCGATGTGTGTTCAATGCTGAATAGCTTAAAGCAGTGCCATCAGATTTTTCCAGCGTTAGCAGCCAAGCTCCAAACACATCCATTTGCATGGCATCAAACCGAAGAGGGGGTTGGCTACGTCACGATCGAGTAGAGGCTTTAGTCGTTTCCGAAGCTGCTTCAAAGATGCACCCGAAACATCGCCAAGACGATCAGCGAAGGCAGGAGACACGAGATTTGGCTTGTATAACACAATCCAGGCAATAAATCGACCGTAGGAGTTCTGGTACACAGCGCGAGAACGCGCGCTGACCGTGTTTCGCTGTATCTCCGTCACTTGCCTCGTCAAGTCTTCCCAGTCGACGGTCGCCATCGTTTCGTTCTGCAGTCAGAAATTGTCTTGATTTTTGTATACCGAACTTGCAGGACTTTTGTCCAGCAAAAGTGGTAGAAATTGGTTGTTGTCTCGGCCCTATAGTGAGCCCCTGTTTATTTTTGATTATACTGCTTTCCATTTGGAATTTGCAGGACACTTTGTCCTGGAGAAAGCGAACTGATGGGTATATTGTCCTGCAAATTCTGGAGAATGATTGTTAGACTGAATTTGCAGGACATTTGCAGGACAATGGCAACGAGGTATTTTAAACCAATCATAACAACGTAAGTTTGAATTTGAACCAATCGCTTTAGTGCTGATTTTGCTTCCGTGCCCTGCGATGCAGAGCTACCACAGAGATCCAAGTCAGTTGACCCCGACGCCGTTTGCGCTTGTTTGCTGTAAGCTGGGGACCGTGACGCTCTTCTCACAGGCCGTGAAGGTCTTTACAGCCTCTTCGACGCTCTGATGAGCACGCCACCAGCCGGTACGCTTTGCTTCGTTCTCAATCATGCACATTAGATAACGTGCGTCACTAAGTCGCTTCTGTGAGTTCCTGTTTGGCATATCGCGTCCGTCGAGAACTCGCAACGGAGGAATCTTCTTGCATGAATTACCACACTGCCATAACACCCACAGCATGGCAACCGAGCAATCAGGCAGTTCAAAATCTGGTGGAACACGCCTGAATTTACCTCCCCAAAAGAATGACGGAGTCATCCGTGCGTTGTCAGCGTGTTGATGGCTAGAAGTTTGCGGAGCATTTGAGTTCAACTTCTCCACCAAAGCAGTCACTCCTGTGGACTCTAGACATCGTTGGAGGGCACTGTCAAGCCCGTCGAAAGTCACGACGCCGGCACCAATTGCTCGCTGCTCAAGTTCTGCCATGATGTCACGCACGGTTGCGGTTCTGGTCGCATCTACGTGTTCGATAGTTTTCATCACTACTTCTAGCAATGCTTTGACTTCTCGTAGAATGGCTACATGCGGCGGTACTCCGGTGGGCTTTAGACGATTGCTAGTGTCATCAATCCCACACATCTTCGACGACAAGTCTGCTATTAGTGTGGGGTGTTGGAACAAGGGCGATTCTAGCAACGGGTGCTTAACTGAGAGATGTGTTCGCAGATACGGCGCGTGATATACTAACGAGGCCAGGCAAAATTCGCCGACGTAAGTTAACTGAGACGGTAATCCTGGAAATACACACGCAATAGCTTGTTCGACGGCAGCATCACGTTCGCCAAAGTGCGGGGTAAAACCGCAAATTTGTGACTTCCAGGTGGCAAGCCAGACACGGTTCTTCCGACATGCATATCACCTGCTGCTTCGTAGCGTAGATAAGTGTTCTGAACTCCTCCTAATGACCACCCAGCTCTCAGGTGCACAGCGGTCGATGACGGACAAGCCGTAGAACCTGACGCACAGTAAGTAGCCGCTCCTTTTCGCGTAGAATGAGTACCAAGCTCGTCTTGGTTTACTCCTCTCCTACGTAATTCAGCATTTGATTCATCTCTTTCAAACAATCGGTGCAAGCACTTGCGGAATCGTTCATATTGATTACTGCCGGGAAACAAAAGATCACTTCCGTCAAAAGATGAAGTCGCCCAAAACATAGTGATGGCGAGAACTGGGCAAATTGCTGGGTTCAAAGGGTTTGCGTATATATGGCGTGGGTCACGGGGTCTGCTACCTTCTTGATCATTCTTTTGGTGTGCAAAATAAATACAAAGAGCGTCTCCACTCCACTCCATGTGCCCATGGTGAATCCCAAAAGCATTAGCGGACCGACACATCAAATTCCAAGCAATAATCATATATGTTCGAGAAAAAGCCATGTCGTTTGCCGAGCTCCTGAAAAGCTGCTCACACAAAAAACATACAGATCAAATGACAAAGGATCCTTGCCCGTCTTAGCGCGAATTTCTCCTCGTGCTGCAGCAGTCGCTCTATCTCGTTTCAATCCTTTGAAATACTTTTGTAAACTTTTTTCCATTGTTGACGGAATTTCAAGACCATAGTCACGATATAAATTGAAAAGTCCCGCTCGATGTGTGTTCAATGCTGAATAGCTTAAAGCAGTGCCATCAGATTTTTCCAGCGTTAGCAGCCAAGCTCCAAACACATCCATTTGCATGGCATCAAACCGAAGAGGGGTTGGCTACGTCACGATCGAGTAGAGGCTTTAGTCGTTTCCGAAGCTGCTTCAAAGATGCACCCGAAACATCGCCAAGACGATCAGCGAAGGCAGGAGACACGAGATTTGGCTTGTATAACACAATCCAGGCAATAAATCGACCGTAGGAGTTCTGGTACACAGCGCGAGAACGCGCGCTGACCGTGTTTCGCTGTATCTCCGTCACTTGCCTCGTCAAGTCTTCCCAGTCGACGGTCGCCATCGTTTCGTTCTGCAGTCAGAAATTGTCTTGATTTTTGTATACCGAACTTGCAGGACTTTTGTCCAGCAAAAGTGGTAGAAATTGGTTGTTGTCTCGGCCCTATAGTGAGCCCCTGTTTATTTTTGATTATACTGCTTTCCATTTGGAATTTGCAGGACACTTTGTCCTGGAGAAAGCGAACTGATGGGTATATTGTCCTGCAAATTCTGGAGAATGTATTTTCTAGTAAAATAAGGATAGGTGAACACAGTACTAATTTTCTTATGTAAAAGGTGACGTAAATATTGGTTGGCGGCGTTTGTATACATTGAATTCCACCTGCTAGCCACCGCCCAGGAGTGAGAAACCCGGACATTTGTCGGATTTTCCCACTTTTAAATGATCTGGTGGAGGAGACTCGCGTAATGAAATGCGTATTTGTAGGCGGAGGTTAGTCTACTTCGCTCTAATGGCTACCTCTTATGACTTGTCAGCAGGCAGCAATCAGACTGTAGCCTAGCGGCCTTCGATCGCCTACTCTTCCATTCCCTTATGCAGTTTCCACCAGGCAGCGTATTTACTCCACAGGTCCTTCGTGTATTTCGAGTATCCGCTATCAATGGGAGCTGTTTCGCCGAGGAGGCTCAAGTTTTTCCAGACGAATGCCGGATCTTGATCTCTCTCGAGCAGCTTCTGGAATGTCGCCAGCTCTTCCTTTGACAGCATCTCCAGTTGTTTCTGTGTATACCATGCTTCGTATTTCCGGAACAGGTCATATCTCGCTTTCGAAGTTTCCACCGACCACTTGCCATTCACGTAAGTATTTTTAGCGGAAGCGTAGACGACTTTCTTATCGTAGATAAACTTCGGGGTTTTGCCTTTTTCAAACTACTTGGTGAATTTCGCCAGCTCAAGCATTGCTACCATCGGTCTCGCTGCTGTCGTCAGTCTTGCTGTCGCCAATGTCAACAGTCGTGCTGATTCTGAGGAACCGACTTGTGTGTTCTTCACCTTGAAAAGTGTGGATCTGACCTTGTTTGAAGTTAAAGGTGCCAAAAGTTTGGGCTTGTCAAAGCCAACGGTTGCAGCAGCAGCGTTACAGTTGGCGGCAATCGCTGCAACCACCAGCAGGACGACGTTCAGCTTCATGGTTGTTGTTGGGCTCGTGGTGGTCGCAAAGCAAATTACAGAGTGACTGAATCACAGCGTCGATTTCAGCTACATGTAATACAGTCAATCCTGTCCTAATTGTTCCCTCTCACACCTGATATCCCGGTATATTTGATACAAACACGATCCACCGACTCAGTTCCCAAGTCAAAGTATACAAAAGTTATGATCACGCAGGAAGCTTTACCGATCTCGAGCCTTAAAGCCGATGTTGTCTCCAAACAGATGCATCTCGTGAACGAAAGAGCAACCGTTCTTCCAAAACGCAACGGTCGAGAGAGTGTTGTCACTACAACGCTTCATTGAATAAGTATTAGCAGCGCAGTCGTGACATTTCTGGCCAAAATGGGAGAAGTAACCATGTTTGATTTCCACGGATGGCTCGACACAAGACAACTTCATTTTATTACTGCACCCAACACGAAACCTGCTCGGAATTGCCTCTTAGCGAGGAGGAGGCGCTTGTAGCAATCCCAGCCGCGTCAAAGCGGAAGACAACAAACGTCCCCGTGCTCCGGTTACGGGGACCGGCAACACGTTTCAAGCGCTTCTGGGCTGCCAGCCGCTTGTCGTCGACGTGGGTAGCATTTTGTTGAGTCTCAAAAGATATACGGCTTGTATTTATTTCTTCTCTCTCTTTGAGTACACTACGACAGCTTCTCTGCGGCGTTACGTGATATCTCGTAAAGGTCTGATGCTCTTACTCATCTTGGCGCACATCCGAACCGGACGTTTGAATCGATTTCACTCATGCCAACCGTCCAACGCGTCGACATGGTCTCTCTTGTGGCGATGGCAAGTTTTGCTTTTCGTCATTCATCGATTTGACGCGAAGACACAATGGCATCCTTCCGAGCTCTATTGATCTTCTTCGCGTGTGTTCTCACGTCTGCCTCGGCACGTTCCACCACCAGCTTCAACGACCGAACGTCTCTGCTCTTCGTGGGCGACTCGCTCATGGAATTGGCTACCAGGCTCTCGGAGAACGGCTTCATCTCTCTTTTGGCTGGTCGATACTCGCGCTCCACCGACATCATCGTTCGAGCTCTTTCGGCATACAACACCAGGTACGGATTTCCTTGTGAGTGAGTGAGTGAGTGAAAGTATCTCGCTCATCGGTGTATGCATTTCAGATGGTACCTCAAGTACGCTCTGCCTGGTGTCGAGAAAGAGATCAAAATCGGCAAGTACGACCCCGCTCTCATCACGGTTTTGCTGGGCACGAACGATGCAGCGTTGTCGAACGGAAGCAGTAAAGAGTTGCACGTCCCCATCGCCAACTACACTCAAAACCTTGTGACCATCGTCAAGAGATTTCAGGCGGTGGCACCCAACTCGAAGGTCCTATTGATCACCCCACCCACCATCGACGAAGCTGCCAGAGAGCAGATTGCTGCTGCAAGAAACGACTCCAGGAAAGGGGTGCTGGACCGGTCGAACGAGATGATGAGAAAGTATGCTGATGCGTGCGTCGAGGCTGCCAAGACGACTGGGGTTCCTGTCTGGGACTTGTACTCGCAGTTTAACGCCATGAATGGGACGACGCTGTTCTCGGACGGCATCCACTTTAGTGTGGACGGGCACAAGGTGGTCGATGAGAGCTTGCGAGCCATGATCTTGGAGCAGTTCCCAGCAGTGAACGACCTGCTCGATACGTATCAGTTTCCGATTGCGAGTCGGTGGGTGAAAGAAGACCCGTACGTCCCCGAGGGTACGAATTAGCTCGCGGGAATACCTCCGCCTCGCTAATGACGAAGAGGATTTACTGTGCGGGGTTCACGACAATAAACTACGTGAGAGTTAGCATCATTTTGACGCACACTGGATGCATAGAAATAAAAAAATCTTCACGAAAACCTGGTGACGGCCGATCTCTTTAACTCTCGAGTCTTTCGTGGCATATATCGCTGCCTTGAGCATGGCAAGTATCCAACTGGCACACTCCATCACATCCCTGATACATGTGCTCTCCAAGTACTTTGCCACGATCACGATCGCCTTGCTCTCGAGAGCTGGTTTGTTCAGCAACACTTTCACCACGCGGTCATTTTTGGCAGCTACGGCTTGCTTGAAGACGTCACAAGTGACTTTGCTGGCAATGTGCTGCTCCTTCGCTGCTAAAACAAAAGACCACGATGTCATTAAATGGGCCATTTAATAAAATAAATGGCTACCCTCCGATCCTCGACTTACGGCTAGCGCGGTGGACACCTTCATGCCAAAAACGTTTGACGAGTGCACGGTCGAGTTGGTGTTCATGGGCAATCACATATCACGCTGAGAGTATTTGTTTCGAGAGCAGACAACAGCTTCGAACACCTTGAACGAGTGTGCTTGTATATGTTCACTGGGTTATTTTACCGACTCATGTAGCTCGTTAGAGCATCCGCAAAATCGACCTGACCGTCGCCTTCCAAGCAAAAGAGATGCTGTTGCAATGCCTCCGGTAGCGCAGTCACCTTTAGGAAAAACTCGTTTAATTTCTTCTGCAACTCTTCTTTTTCCTGTGCATAGCAAGTAACATCAATATTAGTGCTCTTGATCCCATTCATAAACCAACGTCACAACGTACCTCGTTGGTCTTCCGCAGCTGCTGGGCCAAATCCTGCAGCTCACCTTCGACACGAAATGTTTTTTCTCCCAACTCCAGCTGCAGCTCCGCGATCTTCTCGCTTAGCGCTGTCTCCTTTGCCTCGGCATTTTTGATTGTAAGTGCAAGAGTATCCACCAGCTCTGTGCGACTAGCCATTTCGCGCCGCACTGCAAGTTCCAGCTCCTCTACTTTTGTTGATTGCACTGATTTTTGGTTCGCTGCGTCTTGCTGGGCGTGCTCAAGCACAATCGCTCTCTCCTGTAGCTCTGCATTTTGTCGCTTCAGTTCATTAATTTCTTCCCGCAACCGTTTGCTTTCACTCCCGTCGAGTTTCACGCGAGCGGCCTTGGCCTCGTGCATCTTTTGCATTGTCTCTAGATCACGTGTCATCCCGGCACGGAGCTGAGCTTCTTCCTGTTGGAAATGCTCCACTAGAGCCTCTTTCTTGTCAGCAAAATCCTTTTCAAGTTGAAGGCGAAGCTCTTCTAGTCGAGACTCACTGAGCTGCTGCGTCACAACATTTTCCAAGTTTTGGAAGGCTTGGATGGCCTCGTGCTGGTAAAAGTCACGAAGTACAGCAGCTTTCTCCGGTCCGCGTGCTCTCTCATTGAACTGCTGATCAAACTCCTGGACAGCAGCCAGCATTGCTGGAAAGGTATGGACATGAGTAGCACGTACAAGCAGCTCTGTCCACAGTGTCTGCCGCAGCTCCTCACAATATTGGCGTGATTTCCGCCTCAGCGTCTCTAGTTCGGTCTCGTAGCTGGCTCGAATGTCAGATTTGAGCTTATTTCGCACCGTTCGATAGCGCGTCGACCTGAATTTGCTCGCCGTGTGGTAGACGTCCATACTCAGTCGCCAGATCTCTTCGTGCAGTTGCGTGAACGCGTCCAGTTCCATGGGCGGGTTCTCCAGCACAGACGGGTGCACGCAGTCTACGTACGTGTTCAAAGCGTCCTCCGCTAGTACTCGGCACTTTTCCTCTACATAGTCGTCCCAGGCTGTGCCAAAGTCGAGTGGGTCCTGACCCAACGCCTGCAGCGACAGGATGTGTAGCAGACCTCCCAGCATCTCTCCTGTCACCTCCAGTCCGAATAATCTTTTTACTGTGGAGTGGGCACCACAGAATTCGTCAAACCGGAAGCTTCTCGGGTAGGAGATGCCCTTCTTCTTGAACCGGATGAGACTGTCCAGCGCTTCCACCTTGTCCTCGCTCTCGCTGGCCGCCAGCTTGTCCGCGAGCGAGCGACTGGGCGAGAAATCGACGCTAAGCATCTTGGGCAGCATCTCGTACACCTCCATGGTGTTGTAGTCCCGCACAAGGGTTTGGAAGAGCGACTGGAAGGCTGGCAGATCTGGCAGCAGGCAGCGTGAGGACCCAATCTCATCAAAGCACGAGATGACCAACGACGACAGCGCGCAGAAGGCTCCAGTGAGCAGCTGCAGCCCCTCGTCACGCTCGGTCGTGTTGACGTCCAACAGCAGCAGCTGGAAGTCCTCTTCTAAGTACTGGACGCTGCCCAGTAGCACCAGCGCATCGGCGGCGGGGGCAACGGCGTCCGACAGCGCCAATTGCCGCGCCACCAGCTCGCAGCGAGCAGCGCGCGTGGACGGAGGCCCCAGCAGCGTCACCACCGCCAGTCGCTCGTCCGCCAGGTCCTGCTCTAACAGGCGCGTGCCCTCGGGCGTCAGCGCGCCGGCCACGTCCGCTAGCGGCACGTTGCGCCAAGTTGCGGCCATGTTTTGATGATAAATGTAGCCATCTCTACTTGACAAAATGACGGACTTGAAGCGCGCGTTCCAGCAGCTGTGCGACGACTACGAGGAGCTGCTGGACGAGGCCGCGCAGGCCACGCAGCCGCTAGACGAGCGCATGGGGCTGGCGCTCTTCAAGATCGACGAGGCCTGCGCGGCTGCCGACGCGCTGCGCCAGGACGCGCAGCAGGCACAGGAGGAGCTGCTGACGGAGCTGCTGAGCAATTGCCACGAACTTGAGGACATTTTCCTCCGCGTGAATCTCATCGAGGTGCGTGGCAAAGGCAACGGGTGCTATATAGTCGAATGTTAACTGGTGCGGACTGTGGGCAGCGCTATGTGGGGAGGATGCTGCAGACCACGAGGGAGCTGGAGAAGCGCACGGACAGCGTCAGCCGCGCTGCCGGTCCCGTGTTCAACCCCTCGAGCAGCGTCACGAGTCTGTTCCGGTCCTTCTCCATCAAGGTGGGAGGGTTGTACTGGATGGGCAGACCTCCTGGGGCTAACTAGAATGTTTCTTTGCTGCAGCGAGCCGATACGCCACTGGCAGATGCCAAGTGGACCCCCGTTGACTTTGAATTCAGCAGCAAGGACCTGATGGAGCGGCTGGGGAAGGCTGACGCTCGGGAGCTGGGCGTGTCCATCTCGTCCCATGCAGTACAAGACGCTACAGCTGCTAACGAAGATGCAGACGAAGGTGAAGCAGGCAGTGGCGAATAACAGCGTTGCGAAGTATCTTTGCTTACCCAAACGTGCTATTCAATATCAAAATTGTGAGTGTAGCTCGGTCGCTGTTATAAAGCCTTTTTGGTGCATCAAGTACTACATATTTTATTTTCGATTGCCCGCAGTTTGCTTCATCCTCCGTGGAGATATCGCATTCTTATTTTGTGCCTATGGTATTTCTCCGGCGGCGCTCTACCGGTACCGTATAAAGCCTCCACAATGCCGACCTGCTCGTGATCATATGCAATCTCAAAAGCCTCCTCAACCAACTCGTCGTCGGGATGGATTCTGTCGACCAAGAACTTCACCGCATCGAGATGTCCATAATGCACCATATTGAAAAACAAGAGGCTCCCAGCGCCAGCGGTGGCATACATGTCGTAGATCAGCCTTGCCATTTTGTGATGTCCTTCGTCGACTGCAAATCCCAGTGCGTCCGAGCCATTCCAGAACCAAATAATATCTTTATCCGGGAGACATTTCACCAGCTCAACATGTCCGCAAGAAATAGCTGTAGCCAGCACCGAATTTCCGTCACCTGGGTCTTTATCCTCACTTAGACGCACATACCCCATCGCGCATTTCACGACATCTAGATGTCCACTTGCAGCCGCAGCGTTCACTACTTTCCAAGCTGGACTGCGATACAATCCGTAGCGGTCGTAGTATCCGTCGTCCTTACCCCACCAGAGATCGCCATCAGAATGGGCGCAGCTGTAAACGTCGGAAAGCAGCATATCGACACACTCGAGATATCAATCATCTCGTTCCCTTGGATTTGAAGAAACTAATGCCATAACATGTTAATCAGCTGTGACTGTAACGACAAATAATTAGTGAGGCAACTGACCATTTCCTACAGCAAGTTCCAGGCATGGCCTCCCAGACACAAAAAGTCAATTGCGATCAGCTTGCTCTCCACGTACTGGAGACACATGCGAGGGCTAGAGTCGCCATCCATTTCCATTGCCATTGTTCTGGTGCCAAGCGCAGTTGGAGGCGGAATGTGCGTTGTTTGTGGAAGATCATTGACGCACTTGCTATACTTGATCGGGCCTTGGCGTAGCTTGTTCAGCGGCGAATTGCAGAGCTCTGTCGGCTACAGCAACAAAAGCAGAATCTTGTCACCGACTCGCACTCGCACAGAATCAACGCACAGCTTACCGACTACGTACGCTCAAGTCCGGAATTTTCTCGATTGCCCTCTTCATCGCCTTCAGAGGCTTAACTTGTTCCTTGATCAGTGCTCACAACCGAGTATTTTCGCTCACAGATCTTCGACTATCTCGCAATCTTTGCTTCAGAACGTTGTGCTAGAGCAGCCCAATGGCAGAATTGCTATGACTTGACGAACGGCTCAACGCCGCAAGCTTCTCCTCCAGCTTCCCCACAACCGTGCGAACGTGGTCGATCTCCTGTTTGGGGCGCTTCCTTTTGCTTGGGAACTGCGCAAGGTTCCATAGCGCGTTTGTTCGTAGTGGTGATTGTTGTTGTCTCTCCTGGTGATGTCGACTCGCCCCATGAACCCCGCGAACGTTAGCTCGGACGCTAAAACATCCCCAGTGCTTATGTAGACTTCTCCTTTCCATTCGTCCCTGCCAATGTCCGCAAGAACGTCGAACAGTTTCGTTTACGAGATGAATGACGCTGGTACTTCTTCGCGCACATAGCGTTGTTCTGTGTCTTCACGGTTGAATTGTGAAATGATGCACGGAGTCGCTCAATTGAGTTGGAATGATTGTATATGGAAGAAATGCCGCGGTCTTCTGGCGCGTTACACTACGAGCTGTCCTCAGTAGAAAGGTCCGTTGAAGACCTTGTCGGGCCCCCAGTCGTACCGATCGAGTAGGAATTCTTCCATCTCGGTATCTCTTTTTCATTGGCAGAGTCCAGTGCCGTGCTCCGTTCGCAGGTCAAATCGTAATCGCTCTCGATCGCGTAGTCTGCAGCGAACTTGACGATGTCGAAGTGCCCATGCTGCGCCGCTTCATCAAGAACCGCCCACGCTGCGTCGTGTTTTCCTCGAGCTCATCGGGATGATAGTACACAAACTCCCTGTCCTCATCCTCGCTCTCTTCCTCGTCGAGATGTTCCTCAATCTTTAGTAGCAGCACCTTCACTACTTCTAAATGACCGTTCCTGGCAGCAGCCACTGCGGCCTTCTGCAGAGCCCCATAGTCGAGTTTTCCATCCCAAGGATCGATCACTCGAGGCATGAGCAACTTCACGGCCTTGAGGAGGCCATGGCTCGCAGCAAACGCGAGTGCGTCCGCCATGGAGCAATCCGAGCGCTTTAGGAGTCGCTGCAGCCATTTTTGTTGACCGGTTGCCACTGTTTGTATAATCGATTCTTGAGGTTCCATCGTTAGCTCGTCGATCCGCTTCATGACGTGCGGGAGCGACTGGACTTGGTCGGGTAAATTCGCGTGCTTGAGTTTCTTGTACTTGTGGTTAGGAGCTTGTCCCTGCCGCTTCGTCGTCGCCTTCACATTCTTCTGAGTGCTCGTGTTGGTACATTTGAGAACGCGCTTCGTGTCGGCAGACTGCGCAATACTCTTCTGCTGCGCTCGCTTCTGTGCTCGGGTGGTGACCACCATGGTTTCAAACTTTTGGCGGGAAGTGGCATTCGCAAATCACTTTTGAAGATCTCGAAAGGAAGCGAATCCAAATGGAACTAATAAGCGTCGCTGCTCTCCAGCTGGACGTTCAGAGGACCGCGTCGCTGCCGGCTCGGATTCGTGCACTGCCACATGTCGTGCAGTTGATCGAGGCGTTGTCGATTCTACCAGAGGAGCTCGTGGTGGAGGTGGTC
>JAAVTG010000177.1:0-36438 GCA_011947345.1 Phytophthora quininea | reverse complement strand
GGAGTGGAGAAGCGAAAGAAGAAGATGAGTCGATTGACATGCCCGAGTTTGCGACGGTAGCGGAGCCGGAAACGCTTCAGAGAGCACCAACTGGAGACTTAGCGGCGAAGCTGACAAGCCCACCAAGGACATCAGAAGGTGCCTCCAGTCGGAAACGGAAACGGACAGATGAAAAGCGGAGGACACCTGAGAAGCGGAGGACGCCAGTCTATCCCAAGACGCACCACCCTCCGCCAATTCGTCCCCGTTCTCGTCTCCTAGTTTGCGCCGCAAGTACAGCACAACCAACACATCATCGCCGAGTCGGTATCGGAAGCCTGAATCCCGAACACCAGTCACGTCGACCCCGCCGCGCCACAATATGGAGGTGTCGGAGGACGACACGCCCAGAACTCCAGAATTCGACCTGGCATCACCGTTGCTACGTACGCAGCTCAAGGCAATGACGCCCAACACACCACTCTCCAATCGACTAGTCGGCGCAAGTCTAGACGTTGGCAGCGTTTCCCAAGAAGTGCAACTACAGGATTACGACGACTCGTTCAACGCCGGAGAACCGACTCCAAAGTTCGAGTTATCGCTGTTGCCAGCAGTGTTCCAGGCACGATGTGGTCTTTGTTGATGTGTTACCGCTGCGGCACGCCTGCTAACCGTTTGTTCTGGTCGTGCGATGTGCAGCGAGGTGTCGGGGCCGTGCAAGTGTCGACATTGTACAGTAAATTCCAGGGCGCCAACGGCGAGAAGCCTGCGATCGTAAGTACTTGGCGTTTTCACCTGAACCGGTCTTACCGGCCGCATTCGTCACGTTTGTTAACGCTCTTCGATTATGTCGTCCAGAGCGTTGACCAGTTAGCCGAGATGCTGCCCGACTACGCGACGGAGAAGATCGAGATCCTGCTGGACACGCTCGTGTCCCGAAGGCTACTGCGGCCGTTTGTCGTCGAGGGCACCATGTTCTGGCAGCAGCCGCTGTAAATGGCCATTAGTTTTTGAAACTCCGCGGGATTCCCGCCATATTAGAGCAAGTCGTGAGTGATAAGGACGCCCGTTTCCTAATTACAAAACGGAAGAAACAACGGGCTCCTTTCGTAAGATCTTTTCGCTGCTTGCTTCCTCCAAACGGCTCCAAATGCTCGCAATGGCCATGCTGGCCAGCACGCTGCCGATCGCACATGACTTGCATATGTTGGGATCCGATTCGATAGTCGGCTCCATTACCGTTGACCGAAGAAAGTGTCAACCACCTCAACTCAATAAAGATGGCAAAAAAGCAAAGTTCATTAGCAAAGCTGTGTTTCTGGATGTCTGGGAGGGCAAACGCTTCCCGGTGGCGGGAGGTTGGTGGCCCCTCGGTGGAATCATACATAACGAGCAATCAAAGCTGGGTAGTCGATCAATAAATAAAATGCACACGAGCGGAGTCGGTGTCGATATCGGCGTGGGGTGGTGGAGGAGGGAGTCAGTTCACTCCGTCTCCAACTGCAGCAGGAGCTCGCTGTCTTCCGTGGCGAAGAAGGCTTCCTGCAGGTTGTCGGACACGAGCTCGAGCGACGGGCTGCGCTGCGCGAACAGCTTGCTGGGTCGGTCCTCGGCCAGATCGAACGGCTCCTCGCCGCTGTCGATGGCGTTGTCGTTGTCATCGTCATCGCTGCTTTCGTCGGACGAGGGCGACGAGGACGCCACGCTCTTGGGAGAGTTCAGCAGCGCCAGCGACGAGCCTTCCACCGACTTGGACATGAGCAGGATGCTGTCCACGAGCGCCTGGTTCTCGCGGCTGACGTCGTCGTCGTCGGTGTCGTTGTCGAGCGCGGCGTCCTTGTCGTCCTTCTTGGTCATGAGCCGCTCGATCTCGCGCTGGATGTTCTCCTTCTCGTCCGACTCGAGCAGCTCGGCGCCGCAGAACTTCTTGGCGTAGCCGGGCAGCAAGTGGTCCACGAAGCTCGGGTCCACGGGGTCGTACAGGTAGCCGTCGCCGACCTTGCGCTTGCGGCTCTCGCGCTTCTCGTCCAGGAAGGGCTGTCGCCACTGCCAGGGGCACTTCATGATGGCCTGGTGGCTGCTGGTCATGGCCGGAGAGTTCATTAGCAGGAGAGTTGTGGCAGTCGGGGAGGAAGTGGCGGAATGATCTCACAGCAGAGGGGGCGGGGGAAGCACCACAAGTTGCTCTGACTTGCCCAAGATCCTTAGAAAGTGGGGCGAATAGGTCTCGTCGAAATTCTCGCACTGAACGGCAAATGGCTGGCCTAAAAATAGCCCCAGCGCTTTTCAAGAGGCGCACAGACAGGCGGCCCCGAAGTTCAGTTCGAGCCTCGTTATCCAGCATTTCCGGCCAGGCACGGCAAAGTCTGGCGGGTGCGCCTCCGTAACGCTGGCAAACAGCAGACAAGTGGCAACGAATGACCAGCGCACTCGCTGTCGGGCTCTGTTGTCTGTTGAGCCAGTCGACCACGAGAAAAGACTTTGCGGCCTTCTTGCGGTCTTGCGATTGCTCGCTGCGTTGGCCCATCGTTGCTGAGTGCTGGCTGCAGCTGCATCGATGCAATCACTCCTTGCCACAAGTAGCTGGTCCCTTTGAGTGCTGTTCGCACAAGCCGCGACAGCTCCGGAAGCGGGCGCAGGTGGCTGCCCAGGACGAGCATCCATCGGATATCGGTCGGCCTTGGACGCAGCCCTCTTGTCGCTGTCTGCAGCTGGTGCAGGCTGCGCATGTCAACTTGAGATGAGCTTGGCGGCGGCCCAGCCTGCGTCGCCTTCCCGAGCGCCTTGTGACAGTGCCGCGGATCGACCATGCTCTGCGCCGCTGGTCCGCACTGCCGGAAGCACATAGCGCTGCCAGCGCCCCAGATCCAGTCGTCTCGCCCGACCAACACCAGTCGCTCCGCTATACGAGCAGGGAAAGGTCGGGCACCGATTTATGCACATCTCCTCAACCAATCACGCCTCTTCAAGCAAAGTGGCTACATTGTCCTTTCACAGGACGAAACGACATGATGGCGGAGGCGTCGCTTGGTGCCGGCCCCCATTGATCCGCAATGGACTGGGAGGCCAACCTCGCCGCCATCATCAAGTGCACGGACGCCAATCTGCAGCAGCAGTTCCGACAGTTCGAAGACCTCTCGGCCGAGTTCGCCGCCGACAGCGCGGCGCCAGAGCCCACGGAAAATGTAGCGCACTCGTACTTGAGAGCAGGCATGGCTGCGGACTACCGCCACCGCCAGCAGTCCCAGCGAGACCAGCAAGCTCCGTCTTATTCGCGCGTGTCTTCAGCTTTCCAACGCGGTGCGGAACCGACGCCAGCGACCTCGTTCTCGGAGCACTTCCACCGGCGACAGGAGCACAAACGCGCCGCCAAAGACAACCAGCGAGTGCACCACAGTAAGCAACAGGAGTTTGCAACCATGGAAGCTCAGGAACAGGAGCCGGATCAGTACGAAGAACGACGCTATCCACGCTCTGGAGGAGGCTTCCAGGCGTACGCGTCGCCGTCCTACGATGTGGCGCAGATGATGGAGCAGGTCCGACTGAGTTTGAAGCTGGAGGTGGACGCTCGCGCCGCCATCGCTGAACGACAGCTGAGCGCGCTACTGCAGCTCTAAATCCACGTCCGAGGAGCTGGATCGACTGCGTGTCGAGGTGTGCGCGAACGACCGACAGCTACACACGTTGGACCAAGTGCAGTCCAAGATCCGACAGGAGCTCACAACGCAGAAAGACATCGGCTTTCATCTGCAGTCCATGTGCGGAAAAGATGAGTCATGGAGGATGCAGACGGAGAACCAGTTGCTGGAGCTGCGGCAAATGGTGGCTGCGCTGCGTGAACAGGGGAATTCTACCCAGGCGGTAGCGCAGGAGAAGCTGTCAAGATCGGAGCTGCTGGTGCAGTTTAATGCTGCGATGGAGCCGATCAAGGCGCAACTGCAGGCGAATCTACAGCACCAGGCCCAGCAGATCGCTGAGATCACGCGGACATCGAGCTCTTCCACTTTGCTGCTGGATAATCTTGCCCAGAAAGTGAATCGTGGTATGGCGGAAGAAATAAGCGAACTTCGAAGTGATCTAAGCGCTCTGAAGCATCATGTGGCCAAGATGGATATTTCCCAGGACCAACGCGAGGGACAGCAGCATGCTCGTGTCCCTCAACCGCCGAAAGAAGAAGTGGAAGCGAAAGAGAAAGAAGAACAACGACTGCATGAAAAGAGAATGGCTGAATTGCGAGAGGGAATTCTGAAGGATCTGACAGCAGTGGCCAAGGACTACGTTGATACTCAAGCCAGAGTAATTCGTCAAGCAGTAGACGAGTGCAGCAGCAAGTTCTCACGCAAGAAGGAAGTCGAAGCTGTTCAACGTGTTGTTGGAGAAGACTGCAAAAGCCGTTGCTCTGCTGTGGTCGCGCAACTCGAAAGCCAAGTCAAGTCCTTGCAGGATAAATCCCGTGGTGAATGTATTGCTGCCTCTCGAGACATGTTTGATCGGATGGAACGATCCGTGCAGCAATCGATGAATAACATGACCACAGCGCTCGAGGGACAGTCGAATTCCTGGCAAGCGAAGCTGCAAGACTTGGTGAAGAAGGTTGAAATGGAGCAAAAAGAACGCAAGGTTGCGATGGATGAATTACAAGAAGCACTACGAAAGAGTAGGCATCAACTGGAGGACCAGATCCACGGCCTCACCCAAGAAAGCCGTTCCAAACTGTCTCAACACGAAAGCAACGTTGAAAGGCGTATCAAAGACGTGGAGAGTCACGCCGAGAAGTCAATCGAGGCGTGCCGAGGAGCTGTAAAGACACAGAGTGATAATAACGACGCAGAATGGGAACAGAAGTTGAAGCGGCTTGAAGAAAGTCTCACAGAAACAAATACTTCGATAGCGCAGCTATCGAAGACGGTGACAACTTTACGAGCACCGACACCAAAGAATGAGACCGCACCGAAAGAATCAAGCTCAGCTTTTGAAAAGCAGACGAACGCGTACGTGTCCACGATGGAGAGCTTGCTGAACAAAATGCAAATGCAGCTGCAGCTCCAAACACAGTCGCAGTCACAAATGGTCATGGCCCAATCTCCCTATCACGGATTTTGGCCGTCATCGCCGTATGCTCATCCGCCAACGCTACAGCTTCCGCCCGTCATGGCCCCATCAACGATTGCGAGTGCTGTAGAACCAACAACAATTACGACTGCGACAACGGCAGAATCAAATAAGTTGGATAACGTAAAGCCGGCGGGTTCCGTGGAAACTACAAAGCCGAAGGCAACATCAACGAAGGAAGGGAAATCTGCTGGGCTGCCGGGGGATGCTGTGCCGGTCCAACCCACCGTTCAATTGAATGCACCCCAAAGCGAATCGCCTTTAGAGTCTAGTCCACTACTCCTCACCGCAAAACCAGTAGAAAATGCAACAAGTTTACAGCGCAATGAGGACAGTCAAGGCAGCAAACGCGAGAGCACAATCGCCGCAACAGCCAAAGGTGCTCTGGCAGAAGCGGAATTGGCAAAAGCTCGCGTGGAAAATCGACGAAAGTTGGAGATGGAGTCAAAGCAGCAGCAACTGGAGCGGTCGAATCAAACGCCTGCAGCGCATTCGGTGCTTGGCAAAAATGCTCTGGAAGATGCAGAGTCTAGATGTTCTTTCGTTGCTGGAGCGACTGCAACCCCAACAACAAGCACAACGACACTTGTTCGGGCTGCTTCATCATCAGCTCTTCCAGGAAATAATGCCGACCGTCATAGCGGTGAAAGCAGCTGCAAGCAGCCGCTCATTTTCAAGCACCCAAGCACCAGTACTTTCAGGTCACCCTCCTCAACCCATGGCGAGAAATACTGAATCAACTTCTGCAACACAAGCTCCTGGGCTAATTGATCGAGACACGAAGCCAAACAATAACTCGCCACCCCCGGCACCACTTGCTCCAACTGATCGTCCAGAAGCCCAAAAGAACGAGGCGACTGCCATTCACCCGACACCAAACGACGAGCAGCAAAACGCCATCAAACTTCCCGATCAAGCATCACTTTCCACGACCCCACCAACCCAGCCGAAGTCTACGACTACCAAAGAGGAAATCCCACCACCGTTGTCTCCACTAGCCAAAATATTTGCTCAGCGCTCGACCAACGCAGCAGAAGATGGGGCTTGGTCTCGCGCAGCCCAGAATTTGGCATCTGAAGAAATCGCTTCGTCTTCGAAAACCCTTGAAATTGTCGAGGCTCAAGTCACAGCACCAACTACTTCTGTGCCAGCTATCCCCGCCCGTTCAACTCCCGTTTCGCATGTTTTGTGTGGATTGTGTCGCTTGCCGGTTCGGTCAGATCAAAAGTCTGAGCATGAGAAATCGCTGTGTCCCAAACGCATCGTGGAGTGCCCCAACTGCAAAAAGGAAATGCAGTGGGCTGGTCTTGAGACGCATGAGCTCAACTGCGAGACAGATAGCAGTACGGATATCAAAGAAGATGCTACCACATTGACTGGAGGTTCTTTGAAAAAGTGTCGACATTGTTCAATCGATATACCAAGTCTGGAACTGCTGGAACACGAAATTAACTGCGATAAAGTGCTGAAACAGTGCCCTCACTGCCTTCGTCGTCAGAAGGTAACCTTTCCTTGTACTTACCATTTTCGTGGGACCTCTAGCAAAATCCACTACTAACTCGCTTCATTGGATAGATGTCCGAATTGCAGGAGCACATCGAAAATTGTGACTGTAGATTGGTCTCCTGTCCTAACGAGTGTGGCGGAAAGTTCCTCCAGCGAGGTATTCCAAACCACGTGGCAACGCGGTGCCCCAAGAAACCTCTTACTACCACAACTGCAGCTCCAGCTCCCCACAAGTGCCCCACCCAGAAGCTGCTAAACCAGTCTCGACTCTGTCTACGAAGACACAAAGCACGTCCGAAAAAGTGGAATGCAAGTTCTGTGACGACGAGATCGACTCGAGCAACATTGAAGCTCATGAGCAAACGTACGTGTGAATGCTAGATACTCTGTTGTATTGACCGTTTGGTTCATTTTTGGTGTGCGTAGTTGCGATTGGCGACCAAAGCGCTGCCAGCATTGCAACATGGTCGTGATCTCGCGAGACCTAGTGCGGCACGAGACTTCATGCAAAACAAATCTCAGATCATGTCCACACTGCAATGAAAATGTACGCTGAAGTGCCTCAATTTCTATAAGGCAAGGATGGTACAGTCTGACACTCGCTATTTGACTGAATTCTGGTCTGCAGATGCCGCAGTCTGCTTTAGCTACACATACCAGTCGCTGCTCAAAGCGTCCGATTAAGTGCGTTCGGTGCTGCCAGCTCTTTTCCGCTGACACGATCGTTGCACACTCGACAAGTTGCAAGTCAATTCCAGCGTCGACAACAGGAAATGCAGCTTCTACACAATCGAGTCTAGCTTCGTTTGGTCTTCAACAAGCGTCTGCTGGAACCCCATTAAAATTCCTCCGCCTCCTCCATTCCCACCGCCATCATTAGCAGAATCAACACAAGCTCCTCAAGCAAATGCCAGGCGTGCTACTGCTGACCCTCGTTTGGGAGGTTCATCAACAGGTTCGTACATTACAAACGTCATCTCAATTGACACCGCTAACAGTACGATCCTGGCAGCTACAGACGAAACAGCGTCCAACAGATTAGCACGACGGAATTTGGCTCTCTCGCAACTCACGAACCCTGGAGCAGTCAACGCTACTGGACGGGCCAGTGCACCGAGGTTCGTATCTTTTCTTTGCTAAAGTTACATTCCCCACTTCCGTGCTAACAAGTTGTTGTGATCAACCAGTTTTCAAACAGGTAATCTAGGGATTCGGCCGGGTGTGGTTGATGACCACGACGAGGAAGATGAGGATGACTATGAAGACGACGAAGACGACGACGAAGATGATGGTCAATTGACTCTCGCTCAAGGTATGAACTGATCAAACAATAGATATCAATGGTCAATCCTTACGGGAGTTTTGTTGGCTTCAGTGGTGAAGGAGTGGAGTGTCGAGAACGTGTGTTTGTGGCTTCATGAAGATGTCGGCGTGCCCGAAGTGGTGGTAAGACTTCAACATTGCTTCATCTACCGTTTCGGCGGATAATTATTTTGTTTCTCCCTGTTTAGACCCGCTTCCACCAAAAGCAGTGCAACGGCGAGATGTTGCTGGAGCTCACGGAGAGCGATTTGATCAACGACTTTGGAATTAACAATCGAGTTCATCGAGAAAGAATTCTGCACGCAATCGAAGCTATTCAGACAAGTGACGCGTATTCAGACGACGAAGAGGAAGAAGACGAGGAGGAGAAGGAAGAAGATGGGGACGACTTTGAAACCAGCGAACCACCAACAACGCAATTGCGTCACTCGATGGGAGGAGGCTTCACCCACCCACGAGACCTCCTTCGGCGTAAATCCCAGCCATCACCTCAAAGGGATCTCGGGAGTTTACCTTCGTCCAACGACATGGTACGGCTAATTGTTCGCCAGTACGTGTTTGTAGCAACTAATTCCTACTTCGTTGCAGTTCCGTAGGATCAATCAGGCACTGGAGAACCCCAAGAGATAGCTGGTAAAGAACAACACAACGAAGGACAGTAGGATTTGTATCGTCGTCATCGCCGGAGTAGTAAAAACCGGAAGTGAGCGCGAGTCTTGGGGTGGCAGGAGCCGAAGCAGGAGCTGCAGCAGCTAGCGCTGCATCAATGGCTAAATCCCCGTTGACATGTAGATGCCCGAGCGGCCCGGAGGAGGTGGACAGAAACCGATGCCTCCTTCAGGAATGCAATCCTTCTCCCAGCCGACGTAGAGAACGTTGCCAGCCTCGATGCCCTCAGAATTTCACTTCAACTGCACTTTCAAAATGGCTACATTAGATGCCATGAGCACACCGAAATGTGTCAGCAGATCCGTGAGCACTTTGAGGAAGAAGCTACGTTTTGTTCATGGCGGCAACGCATATCCTATTCGAGTGTTACCTTGGTAGATTCCTGAAGATGTAGTGGCCAAAACACGCCGGACAAGAAAGCTCCAATCCAAATCCATGCAGACGCTTGATAAAGTGCACCCTCTGAAGGCGATTTACCGTCCTAACATTCGTTTCGTTGTCACCGACGTCGACATCACTCTCAGTCTGTCATGACAATTTCAACCACCGGCCTTCATAAAATGCTTGTCAGATTAGTGTACAATGTGATCGCGACGAAGCTAAACTAGTGCGGAGGGGGTCACGACGTCCAGCCCAAAATCGATGACGTGCTGCTGCTGCTGCTCTCCTTCCAGCAATCTACTGCGGAGCGAGTTCTCCGGCTCGGTTTTCCGCCGCAGATTCCACCGCTTCGGTGTTAACAAGCTCGTGGAACTGCTGTGGCTGAAGATGCTGCTGGCGCTGCTGTTCCGACTCATTGCGGCTCGGCCTTTGCGTCGTCGCTTTCGACCGCTGACGGGAGTCATCGGCACGTTTTCCAGCCGTCCCAACAGTCGACAAGCGCAGTCACTTCCTAGCGACCGACCACTTTCAGACCCGCTTTGCACACTGCTCGAGAACGTCGACGTCAAGTGAGACAGCAACCGTTCCGCTTGCGCAGCTTCGGCTTGGAGGAAGACGACACCAACGGATACCCTGGACAGCTCTGCGAAACGTGGGGAGCGATATCGGACTCTTGAGCGCCGTCGACTTCCTCCAGAATGGCCAGCGGCTGACAGAAACTAATGTTGTCGTCGTCCAGCACGTAGAGCGAGCTGTCGTTGTTTCGGAAGCCACAGTTGTGCTCGAGGTGGTGCAGAAAGCCCGCGTCCATGAGCGCACGACCGAGACGAAGGCCTTCACTGTCCGTTTGAATCACCCTCAGCTCTTCCATGCGATCTACCACGCGCTCCCCAGGCAATGGGATCGTGACGGGACTGCAACCTTCGTTCTCCGTCTCGAGCAGGTCCTGAGCCAGCACTGCCAGCAGTTCTTCTTGGACCTTCTCGAGCTCGCTGACGACGTCCTGAGCAGTGGGTCGAGCGTCGGGGTCTTTCTGCCAAGCACTCAGAATGAGTTCACGCAGTCCCAGAGGCACAAACTCGTCGTCGTCGTCACCGCCGAATTCCAGCAGAGGACGAGAGCCGCCTAGAACTTCCTCGAACACCAGCAAGTGGTTGTTGTTCGTGTCTGGGTATTTCTCGTGGCCTGGGTAAAGCATATCCCAGAAGGTGATGGCCAGCGAGTACACGTCGGCAGCTTCGGCGTAGGTGGCCAGGCCCGTTCGACTCCCGATCATCTCCGGTGCCATGTAGTCGACCGTTCCAGTCACCGTCATTTTCGGCTTGAGAAGAGGCTTTTGCTTCGAGAGTGGCTGCGGTCCACTGCTGTAGATCCCCGCACTTGACACTGGCAATTCGTTGGGAAGGCGTCGCGAGTCGCTGAAGTCTGTGAGCTTGACCGTGTTGTCCCCGTCAAGCAGAAAGTTCGCCGGTTTAATGTCGCGGTGGAGGAATGGCGGCGTGAAGCTGTGCACGTACGCCACTGCACGCGCGCAGTCCAACATGTAGGCGACAGTGAGCTCCATCCTCTGGACACTAGCTCCGCCATGTTGATCGAAATCGTCGACCTGTGCTAGCAGCATTTCCTCCAGCGTGCACTGGCACAGTTCGGCCACCAAACAAATCGTCGGAGGACACACGCACATGCCGTAGAACTCGACAATGTTTGGGTGGGTCAAGGACGCACACAGCGCCGCCTCGTGGGAGAACTCCGCCACCACTTCTTCAGTGAAATGTCGAGGTGTATACACTTTCACTGCGACGTCAGCTCTCGACCGCAGCACTCCACGGAACATGATGGCGTTCGTAGCAGCATTGATTTTCCCCTTGAGCTCCAGGTGAGCAAAGTCGATCAGGAACTTGCGATGCACTTCGATGAGCACGTGCAGACCATGAGATGAGGTGTTCTCATTGACGATACTTGGTCGGATGGTGTTGGCCGGCTCGGTTGTATGATGAACGACATGTTGGAGCGAGCATGCTCGCTTGCCCATTCCTCTCCAGTACTCGGTATCGGCTCGCAGCAACCACCAGATCAACAGTGGGCAGAAGGAGCTCCAAATGGCGACCACGTACGTGAGGATCGGATACCAGACCGTTTCTTCAAAGTACTGCTGCGAGAGGCTGTAGAGCACGAGGAAGATGTGGTAGATGGTGATGAACCAGCCGTGGAGTCTCAAAACCTGCGGGTTCGCTCGACCCACCGGTGGACGGATCATCGTCACGTACACCACGACGAGCAGCAGCAACGGACGACCTCCAAGTTTCACGAAGAAGAGCAAGTTGAGTTTGCTCGGCAGGTAGATGGTGAACAGATACACGACCGGTACCGTATAACAAGACAGCAGCAGAGATTTCGCGACTGCAGACCGCAAGGCAGGACCCGACACACTCTTCTGACACAGGAACATGAGCACCAGTACAAAGACGAATTGTCGACCGGCGTAGAACCATTCTCGATCGATATTGGGGAAGCCCACCGTGTAGAGCTGGATGCTCAATGCGACGCTGAAGAAGACGACGTAGACGCCCGTGCTGAAGGCCAAAATCCACAGCAGCGGCTCGAACGCTGGCAGAATGACCTTGCGAGACGCGTAGACGTCGCCCTTGAAGGCTTCTCGACGGTTGACTCGCAGGTAAATAATGAGCAGCAAACACAAGAAGCACATGACGGCGTACCCACGAGAATGACCGCTTCAAACCAGACGACCCCACCCAGCTTGATGACTGGACCATCATGCATTGTGTCGGGGGTGTAATACGTTGGAAAGTGAGGTGGTGCTGGACTGGGGACAGCCTCGGATGGAGCGGGCCCTCGCCAACGGACAATTTAGGGCCAGCCAAGTGCCTCCTCGTCTTGAGCGAGGTTATGTAGTCGCGACCGGCCACGTCGGCGTGTTAACCTGACAGGCGCAGATAGCTGGCGACAGCTATCTAGGTATCGACAAGGCTGCAGGAGTCTTGCATGATGCACTCGTAGTTGAGACCAAGCCCCTTGTAGTCAGTAGCCAAAGGTGATTCGTTTCGTGCGAGATTGGTGAGGAAACTTCTAACGAAACGGATAAAAATGTTTGAGCGCTTTGTAAAAGGGGTCCATCAGCAAGAATTGAGAGGGTGAACTCACATGTCAAAGAAGACCTTCAGCGGCATCACACCATGCCATAAATGCCAGTCTCCCTCTACTTGCTGTAGACGGCGAGGCATCCTCCACAGACCCTCCTCTCGGTACGACTGATGTTTGGCGACTCAAGAACTTCAAACCGAGATCGAATGTTCTTACCATTCCTTGCCAGCAAACTGGCGCCCGACAGGCTGACGCACTTTGGCGTTATTCACTTCAACACAAGGAACTTTACCTAAAACAAGCGATCAGTTGCTTTTAGGATTAAGATTAGTGGTCGCGATGGTGGTCGAGAAACGCCGGCGGGATGAAGGTGACGACCGGCCGACGCAGCGGCCTCGTCACGCGGTGCCGACCACGACAGACGTCCGAGTGTTCACGGTGTCTCGTGCTAGTGAGCTGCAGCGGCAGCCTCGAGTGACGCCGTCCAAGGTTCGCAAGCGTTTCTGAGTCGTTCTCGCCTCCCAGTAACATTTCCGCCTTTTTAGCCGGAGGAGATCGCCTACTTTAGCAAATACGCAGACGAAGTTCGATTTGATCGGTCGAATTTGGTGCGTGTAAGCGATCAAGACGAAGAAGAAGTACTTGACGTAGAGTTGTGTGTGTGTCAGCTGAGATACAATAAAGCAGAGGTGGAAGACCAAGCGTGCTCGAGTTTTACGCCTAGCAATAAACTAAACCAACTTTTGTTTGGCAGATTGGAGCGAATCTACTCGACGGCTTCGAAGGGTTTGTGGGCAAGGATGAAGCGGACCCCACGCGACCGCCAGCTCCGATTGCGCCGTTGTTGTCGGCGTTGGAGCATTTTCAGGGCAAGAATCGAAAGCAGCCTCACTTTGTCACGTACCGGAACAACCTGAACAAAATCATGGGCGTAAGTCGGGCATTCTGTTGCTAGCGATCTTGGCAATCAACCGACTTCACTGCTGTTATCTTTCAGACGCCGTACAACAGCAAAAACGACTGGGCTTTCGAGGTTGAGAAGCGAGGCGGCTGCGTGTATTTGGACGTGAGAAGAACGCAGCAGGATATCGAGAGCAACCGCAATCCGCATGAGAACCAGCGTCGAGGCGCGTTCGCTGGACGGCGGTTCGAAATCTACTCCACTCATCCAAAAGAAAGGAAATTGGAGACCATCGCACCGTGAACGAGGATGAGGAGTATTGCAGCATCTCGGCCTTGACGCTCGGAGACAAGCAGCTGGTAGTTGCCGCGGAAATTGATTGCTACGACGGCGAGGGAAACGATGACGCCGGACGACGCGAATACGTCGAGTTGAAGACCTTCCGGCTGCTGCAGCGCGAGAAGGACCAGTTCGTGTTCGAGCGGTTCAAGCTGCTCGCGTTCTGGATCCAGTCGTACGTGGTCGGCACCCCTAAGATCGTGTGTGCGTTCCGCAACGACGAATTCAAGTGCGCAAGCTCCAGACCTTCCAGGTCACGGACATCCCGAACTTCTGTCGGAAGCACTGGGTAAGCCGCTACGTTGACGAAGCGCGATACGCACGACGTGTCGATGCTGTTTCTAACGTCTATCGCTTGTGTGTCGTAGAGCCCCATCGTGTGTTTGAATTTCACAAAGTCGCTGCTGGACTGGATCTACGACCAGGCGAGAGGAAGGACGCCGCTTCCGTGTCACGTACATCCCTCGCCAGCATGTAATCGAGATGAGACCGTCCTCAGGACCATCGTTCCTGTCCGCAGACTTATGAAGGCGTGTCTCCTCTCAGGTGGTGCTTGCCGTCTCAACCGAAAGGAAGCACTGTAGACGAGCAAACGTGTCAAATCGGAATCTTGTCATCGTCCCCACGATAATTCCCATCCGCCACGGCCAGCATGTTTTAGTCGCATTGTTTGTGTTCGAACAAACGAACAACAAAAACTTCAGCCGCTGGTTAATCGCATGAAAAGTTTTGGGGCACGCCATCCCACATGGTCCTGCACAAATACATGTGCAGTACCGCGACAGACTTGTCGTGCGTTGCGCGTTGTGTGGCCATGTCGTCTCCAGAGAGCACCGAAAACTATCCAGCCGATCCATGAGCACGCTTTGCCCGATCCCGTCGTCCACCAAAGCAGAGCGACGAGGTCACCACCTCGCCTTCGGTCTCCTCTACGGGTTCGGCATTCTACCTTTTGCTTGATCGAGAGCGAAGGACCTCCCAGCCAACATGCAGGTGTGGAAAATTGCGAGCACTTTGGCGCTGCTAGCGCTCAGCCAGCAGGTTTCGGCCAAGAGCAAAGAGGATAAGGATCGCCCGGGAATCTGTGAGGAGACCAAGGACTGCACGGCCAAGGGATACGAATGCGTGGCGTTGCAGACGACCCGTTCCGGCACCGACACGGTGAAGCAGTGCCTCCCTAAGAATCAGGACACGGACGTGTGCTCTGGCCAGTACCCGGGCTTGTGCCCGACCTTCTCGTCGTGGAAGAGTCCGTACAACGCCATCAGCAGCGTCTGCACCGCCAAACCGGCGGAGAAGTGCGTCTCCGGAAGCACCTCGTCTTCCGGCGAAGGTGTCATCTGCGTCCAGGGTGCCACCGATGCCAGCGGCGAGTCGATCGATGTGATCTACGGCTGTGTCGACTTCGACACCAGCTCGCTCGAGGTGCTTTTCGGTGAGAAAGAGGCTGACAAACTCGCTCAGGACCTCGATACCGCTACGGCGTTGGTGGATAACTGCCTTAGCACCAACTCGTCGAGCAACTCGACGTTGCTGTGCACTGGTCAGGGCACCTGCGTGCCCGACTCCGTCGCCTCGCTCAACTACACGTGCCGCTGCAACGAAGGCTACAGCGGTGACCACTGCGACATCATCGACTCCAACAAGTGCCAGCTCCTGGTCAGTGCGCTACGGGTGTGTGCAACCTTGACACCAAAGAGTGCGAGTGTGCCGAGGGCACGACAGGCGACCAGTGCTCGGAATGTGATGCCACGTCCGACAAGGCTTGCAACGGCAAGGGCACGTGCTCCAACAAGGAATGCACGTGCGAGGATGGCTGGGAAGGCCTGCAGTGCACCAAGGAGAGCGCCAAGAAGAAGTCGAAGAGCAAGAGCAAGAGCACGTCGTCGTCGGGAACGGCGGAAAGCACCAGCAACGCTACGAGCGGCGCCGCTCTTCCTGCTCGCCCGATGGGCTACATCGCTATGACGGTCGCCACGATCCTCATCGCTGCGGTCTTCCACTAGATGGAGTCGATTATGCTGTGTAGCAGTAAGAACTCGAGTTAGCTGATCCTTTTAACCGTTAATCGATGCATCCTCAAGCCCGTCTCTAATCCTTGTGAACGGTAAGAAGTGTGTTGAGCATCGACCAACATGCTAAGTGCAGTTTCTCTCCAACGGCTTGCGGATGCATGTAGGGAGTGAGTCTGACCGTTTTCGGCCGTCGCCCTTGGATCTGTGTCTTCGGTCCAGGGTTGTGCTGCTCTGAATTTGTGGTCGCACTTGCTGTGATGTCCTACCGAGACGAAAGTTCACAGACCAGTCACGTCCAAGCTGTCGCCGTGAGCTTCGACTTGATTGAAGACACCAGCAAGAATCCGTTGGTGACAAGTCCTGCCGCAATCAATCCGCAAGCGTCTCGCAATACGTCGCGACTCGATTGCGACTTCAGAACTGACCTCAAGAGAAAAATGCGGTCTTTGGCCTGCTGGCAATGTCTCCTCATAGCCTGGAGAAGCCTCGCAAGCTTGTCGACGCCAGATCGCAGACATGAAGTGATAAACTCAACGTACCAGCTAAAGCCAGTAACACCGACCGGTTGCCTGCAGCTCAATGAGCACTCAAGAATACACTGGTTGAAACCACCTTTTCTAGCGCTCCAGCTCAACTGGGCACTCAGCCTGTCTTGGCGCGAACCATGGAAAGTAACTATTTCTTTTACCTGCTTGTGGAGAGGAATCGCCGCCTTCATTCCGGAAGAAGAACAACAAGACCGTGCCTTGGACACACCACCACAGGTCGACCAATTCATCCACACGACTCGGTTCCAACCATCAGCTTCGACTGCGTCAAGACAAGAACACGCTCCCGATAGTCGCCATTCAACTCGTCACGGATTACCCGGTGTGCTAAGGCACTCGTTGCCTTCCAACCGCATGAACAAGCCGGTCGTCGTCAAGCGAGTTCTTCTGAGCCAGATTATTGCGCTTACGGGCTATGCAGTCATCTGCTTATTCAATCTGCTCCTGCTCGTGTACCTGCGAGTGAACCGCCACGCAGCTTTCTCCGGCAACGCCCAAGCTACCCGCAAAGTAATTCTGCCCGCGTTTGAACCTCTTCTGTGGATCCTTGCCATTGCTTCGGGATCGTTCGCGATTTATTTCGCCATCGCGCTCGAGCTCAAAATCTACACAACCCACTTTCCAAATCTGGACGGCGAAGTCTTTTACGCTGCCCGACAGTTTGTGTTCGTACTTGGACTGATGTTCATTTGCCAGAAAAGTGTATCGGTGCCAGCTGTCCGTCGCGCTGTTGCCAAATCGATCCTTCTCGTGTCGTACACCGTTCCAATCATCTGGATGATCACCCGATTTGCGCCACACAAAACGATACTTTTCTTTCTGACCAGGGTGACGTTGCGTCCACTGCTGCTGATTTTCGTCGTGTACGTTTGCTTCATCCACCCGCCGGCAGGACGAGCGAGTAAATTCGCTTTGCACTTTCACGGCGCGTACATTATCGTGTACCATGTGATTGTGATTGTCGGCATTGTGATACAGCAATACTACCCGAAATCCACTATGCTTTCCGTGACGTCATACATGGTCTTCACTTGGGGGTCCTTTTGCCCGTTGGTTATCTGGATGTTGCTGCGAGCTGATACCGAATATTGGCGTGGCATGGGACAACGAGTTTGGTCGCTGGAACGAGCAGATCGTCGTTCTGGGACGAATTTCCAGGGACAAGTGAGCGAAGACATATTATCGGGTAGTATCCATGGCCTCATCGAGGCCCACAGGAAGTTCTTGATCGATTTTGCCCATCTCGAAATCAAACGCAAGATTGGCGAGGGATCAAGCGCGTCGGTATTTTGTGGTCGGCTGCGTAAGGGCAAATCCGTTGCTGTGAAAGTCTACACGCCCCACCGCTTCTCAGAGGAGGTTGTGATTGAATTTTCCCACGAAGCGGCACTCTGTGCGTCACTGGCGCATCCAAACATCGTTGAGTTCTACGGCATGTGCGTGTCCCCTCCAACCATCGGCTTAGTGTTTGAACTTTGCCAAGGCTCACTTGAGGATGTCCTGTACGCTCAAGCTAAGTCATACTCACGAAGTCGAGCAGGACGACACCGGATTGACATGGGAGGTGACGCAGTCTCTAACAGCTTTGATCACCAACAAATTCTACTCAACGTGGCGTATATGCTGGACTGTGCACGTGCCGTTGCCTACGTCCACAGTTTTTCACCACCACTTTTGCACCGGGATGTTAAACCCGCCAATTTCCTGGTCGACAAGAACAATAACGTCAAGCTGACGGACTTCGGAGACTCGCGGCGTCTTCCGCGTGAATTACCTCCTAACTTCACGATGGAGAGGATTGGCGAACCTAAAATCTCCGTTGAAGCCTCAAATTCCAGTACCGTTTCCAGTCCAGGAGTAACCACCCCTGCTCCAGCTCCTAAGATGACAGTCACCGGCACTGTGAGCTATATGGCCCCAGAGCTGATTGGAAGCCGGACTGGGCTCGCATCGTACGGCGAGGCAGCCGATGTGTACTCACTTGCCATCACGTTTTGGGACATACTGTTCCCGGATCGAGAAAAGTATCCTGTCTCGAACAACAATCCACTTATTGTATTTGAAGGCGTGCTGAATGGATGCCGCCCGCCGCTCGAGGATTCGGAGGTGGAGGACCCCAACGAGACTATTGCGCCGAAGTTGAAAGAAATGATCTCGCAGTCTTGGTGCAGCGATCCCAATGGTCGACCGACCGCAGCAGAAATTGTCAGCGAGCTTGAATACATCCAGGAAGAGCTCTTGGCCGTGCTGGCGCAGGATCTTAGCGATGACTTCGGCCGCTTAGCGTCTGCAACTGAAAAACCATCTGAAAGGTGCTTCACAGGCGAGTTTATGGTGGAACGCATGGAAGACCTACAAGTGACAGTCTCTCGTGGGGAAGGCATACGGCTTGGCCACGCTCTGATGGATGCAGGCTTTCTCCACCATCTCGAGCACTGCAGAGGCTTTGAAGCGTCCACTTCGATGTATTTTTTCGACCACGCCAACATTAACTTTTGCCAACCGGTCGCGATGTTGGAAGAATCGGCTAACACTTCTCCAGAGTCCGACGATGAGGCGTACCCGCAGCCGTCTCAACCACAAGCAAAGCCCAAAATGTCAAGACGGTCAAAACTAATTTCTCAATTGGCATCAACGTTCACATCCACTGGTCAAGATCCCTGTGCAGCCAGCAGCACATTCGCCGACACACAAACCGGTAGTTGTGCTTGCCGATTACTTGGACAACATCAAAAGGTCCCCACAAAAACGCAAATCCCCCAGTCGACCAGTCAGTCTCGCCTTCGCCAGCACAAAGGTTCAACCTTCGGACTTGGTCCATCTCTACGATTTCAGTCCCTGTGCAGCAACAGCAATAGCAGTATCAGGAGCAGCAGCAGCAGCAGTAGCGGTGGGTCTATATCGTCACCAAAGAGATGGCAACCGTGGAAAAAGAACGAAGAGGAGAATTCACTCACGCACAAACTTCTGGACAAAGAACATCACACAGCGATCATCATTCGCGAAGACAAAGCCCCACCGCTCGCTCAGCCTGCAGCGTAAAGTCAACGTTTTGGCAATATCATATTCGAAGCCATTTATTTCGAGTAGAACGACAGCTCCGTCTCGTTTCGAGTCACCTCGCCAAACGAATTTTCCGCAGCGGCTTCGTTAAAGATAATGAAATCGCGGTCCTTGCCACCGTCCATCTTGAAAAGAGGCCCCACGGGGATAAGGCCTCCCCGCTAAACCGTGTACGTCCCTTTTTGCTGCGAGATAATTTCTTAATGCTCTTTGCAAGCTCTGAGGACAGTACTGTTGCCGATGTACTGCGTTTGTTCATCGGGGAGATACGTCTTCGGATGCTTGAGAAGCATTGTTAGCCGTTGTTCGATAGATCTCGACACTCGGCAATTCCTCATCAAAATAGGTCTTGTACAACTCCAAACTCTCAGCCGGAACGGATGATTCTCCAGTTCTTACCAGCTTCTTGAGATCGAGAGATTCTTCAAAGATTCTGCATTGACGATCAAAGTAACAAGGTCAGATATAACAAACTCCATTGTACCACAAGCAAAATGGACATACTTCCTGTCTTCCGAGTCGGTTTTCAGCTTCTTAGCAACCAAGACGCGGGCTTTTACACCCTGATCTAGCCCTGAGTACGGCCCAGCTTGCAGCTTGAATGTTGCACCGCCACGAATTTGTGCGTCTCGAAGACTTCGGGCATCATCCGGACTGATGTTGTTGTCCCGCACGTACGCTTCAAAGTACATTTTCACGCTTTCGTTGTCGCTCTCCCATATCTGAGGAGATGCTTTCCCAACACGTATCTAGAAATAACAAGGATAAACGTTAGCTAACAGAATAATGCAGAGTGATGTCATTGGAGCCCCGTACTGCTGATAGATTTGTTCCGGAGTAACCGAGCTGCAATCGCCAACAAATTTATGACGCCTATCAACGAAAACAAAGGGGGAAAACCCGTTGAGTTAGTATCAACACCACAAGAAAACGATCTCATAAGTATGAAAGCCTACCCTCTGCCCAGCACATAGTCTTCGATGCTGATTTGATCATCCTTGCGCTTGACCGACTTCAGCCCTGTCGGAGCGTTTACACCTCCGTATTTGTTGATGACTTCCGCTAAAGCTGAACGAGACGCATGGCGATCCTCAGATCCGCTGATGCTCGTGTAATCTTGGGATCCGTTTTTGCTGTGCTCTCGGGAGCTCTCTCGTGATCTACGAGTCGACTGTGGGGCGTATCCTACTTCTTCTCCGATGTCAGGAGCGCTCATACTCCGATGAGATCGACTACCAGGTTGAGCTTGTCCTCGTCGCGATCCGCGCTCAAATCCGGATAGGTTTTCCTCATCAACTGGAGCTAGTCCAGATATCGAGGACGATGACGGAACGGATGACAACTGGGCCATGACAGCGCTATCAGATCGCCGTTTTTCTTTGTCATCCACCTCGTCCGAGATCTCCATAGGCACCATAAACTTGTACCCAAGCACTTTGTCGAATGTAGTCAATTCCTCTGGGTGATACATTTGCAGAAAATCATCCGAGCATGGGGGACCGACTTCTTCGCGCTCCCAGACGTTGCTTGTGCTCCACCTTGGGAATCTAATCCACCAGAAGGACCGATTTCTTTCGCTTTTCCAGCCACCACTTCACAGTCACACGGACCCTTTTGTTCTAGAGGTGGCTGGCAGTATTTTGGGCGCTCGAACTCCTCTATTGGTTCCCTCCACCAGTCATCCAGCACCCTTCGACACTCACGAATGTATGCGTCGCGCTTTGATTGATCACGTGTTGCTGCAACTGCTAGCCGATCAAGCGCAGGATTATCCTCCTCATCGCTGTCGTCAGTCTCATCGCCATTATCAACCAAAACTTCCGACGAGCAGCAAGAAAGCCGCCTAGTCTGCATGCTATAAAGTTCTCCGAAAGCTTTTCGTTTATTCTCCGCATGAAAGGCAAGATTGCGACGCACGTTCTCACAGGCAGCCATCCCATTGCGTACTTCGAAGTTATGCAGGTAGTAGTCAGAGTCCAGTTCCCACAACGGTGGTGAGTCATCCTTTGGGACAAAGTGGCCCAGGAAGATGTTGATCGCGTCTTGCTTCGCCGTGTCGGTAAACGAGTTGCTGTAATAACGCCGAATGGAAGTGAGAAGTTCCCGGTGCTTGACATTTTCCCGTGCGGCACTGTTCTTGACGTTTTTGTGAGCCTCCGATCCACCGTACTGCATCGAGATCGCATCACCCATTAAGGAATACAGCTTCATCAGCACAAGTACGAGCTGCGAGCGGCTTTCCAGTAGCGGCGTGTTCTTGATACCCATCACGTAAAGTTGTTGTCCCAATGCTCGCATGCCAACACTAAACTGGCTTACGTTCGTGCGATCCAAACAGTCGATGCAGTTTGTCCGGAGGATGCCCCGCTGCTCTAGCCAATCGCCGGAATTTCTCGATATGGTAGGAGATGGAGGTGCTTTCATTGAGGAATCGTCATTGATGTCAATGTCATCATTTTGCTGATGATTGGCAGAACTAGTAAAAGCATCCCAAGGTTCTGGAGGCGGGCTTGGGAAGAAAGCTTGCGTCGTTCGCTTGTTCCCGTTCTGGGTGATATGTCGCTTTGGCGCACTACAGAAAAATCCTGTCTGCGTGAGGGCCCACACAGCCACCCTGTCCAGCGAATGCAGCACGTTGAGCCCTTTCTGTTTAGGCCCTGATAGCCTAGAATAATCCAGGGCAACGTATCGCACGCGATGCTTTGGCGGCATGAAGCTGTTCAGATATTCAACAGCGTTCATGTACTCGTTGCCCACAATGACCTCGCGCTCTTTTTCTCTGACTGTTTCACAAGATTAAGCCCCACGATCGGCGATCCGTAGCGTGAGAAGAGATCGGCGAAGTGTTTTTGAGTTGCCGAATACGTGGGATCCACACGGTTCAGCACAATGGGAGGCTTCGGAAGCGTAGCTGAAGTCTCTTGAGACCAAAACACAGGAATGGAACCACGGTGCTGCACGAACGAACTAAACTTGCCTGGACCCATACTTTCGTCTTCAATAATCTGCTCCGTCTCGACATCGTTAGCAGCTTTGCCGGTGTCAGCTACACCGCGTTTCAAGTATCGGGTGCCGGCGAAGTGTCGCGAGCGACGAGCTAGCAGCGTGATGCTGACAAGACGACCAAACACGGAACACTTGCGCTGTTCGTAGCATCCTAGCACCAGCGGCAAGATCAAATCACCCCCAGCACCTTCACTAACGCAAGTCTTCAATTCGTGCGTGAGGTACGAGTTCCACGTGAACATTTCTGCCGGCCCCGCGTGTTCTGCAGTCATGTTATGCTGCAGCGTATGCGTAATATCATAAGAGTAGCTGAAGTAAAAGTCTTTCGTCAGGTCCAGAAAGTGAAATAAGCCGAGGTATCTTGCCTCCGCCTCTTCTTCGGGGCTGGGATTAAACCAGCGATTCAGCCGAGCCCACGCCGTCACATCTTCCTCAGGCGGACTCACGTTCAACTGCTGCGTGGCAGAAATCCCGTAGATTGAGTTGCCGCCAATACACCCGATTTTGCGCCTCTGAGTCACGAAAATAAAGTAGTAGCCGCGCAAAAGCGAACACAACCAACGATCGCCACCGCAGTGAAAGCACGCACTAATTTCCCAGTCCCATGCACCCGAGCGAGCTCCGCGATTCCCTGCAGCCTTGCCTCCATCTGCTCCCAATCATAAATCCGCTTATCTTCACTTAAAACTTGCTCCAATTTGGTCGGACGATCCACCATTCGATCCAGTTCAATCATTCTGAACCGCGTGTAGTGGCGGTCCGAGCACACGACGTAGAACGTGGTGGGTGTCTCATATATCGTGAACCGCTCAAAGAGCGTCTCGCACATTGCCAGCACTGGTTTTCTGCGGCGTAAAGTAGGTCGACCTTGAGCTGCTTCACTAAGAGTGTTTCCGGCAGCCGCATTGATTGTTGCGAGGTTGGTATTGATGTTTAAAGTTGACGACGGTCTTCTCATGTGCTTTGGTCGTGAAGTTGGTTCCGATACTGGTTGGGTCAATAATGACAACTTTGGCTTGACACCGCGCTGTAGATCTCTCTTCACTGCAATCAGTGTCGTCATCCTAAACACAGGAAAACAGAGTTCGATAAAAACAACAAAATACTTTAAAGATTGTTTTGCTTACCACCAATCCACGTCGTGGCTGGACTCGTGGGACGAAAAGGTTTCTTTTTATTGCGAGAAGTGATTGTCAGCTCGAAGCAGTCGCGACCATCACTCCGCACATGCGCCAGCTCGCAGTCCTGGACGGGAAGGGTGGCGATGCGGCTGCGTCCATCCGGATCCAGCGCCACCAGCAGCTCCCCACGCTCCACAGCCAACTCGCACCACACGAGACTCCACTCTCCAGGCTTGTTGGGGCTGAACAGCCGCGGCGTGCGGCGGTAGAGCGGACCCGAGACGCTCATGCGGATCGCTTCTTCCGACGCTTCAAAAATCAGATCGAATAAAAACGTTTTTATAATTACGGGATGACAAAAATTACATTAGGGACAGTCTACACGGTGACCCGTACGTGGGGCAACAAGTCCTGGAAGACGGACTGTACGTAGTCGCCGAGTACATCAAAGCAATCCGAAACATGCAGTTCCTGTAGTGGAGACACTGGAGGCTCCAGGAGCTGGTAGCCGAAAGTTACCAGAATTTCAGTCGTGAGCCAACAGCACCACGAGAAGTGCAGCGTCTTGAGCGAGCGAGACTTGGCAAGTTGTTGCAGCAACGCGGCACCCTGTTCGCCTGCTGCAGCGTCGAAGCAGTCGACAATCTTGAGGTTCTCCAAAAACGGGTGCGCGGTCGTGAGCTGCGTCAAAAACCGACTGGACAGTCCGAGACACGACACGAGACTCAGCGACTGCAGTCGAACGTCGTCCTGCGTCTGCACAAGGTCTACGTCTTCCACATCCAGGTCCTCCCAGGAGTCCGCCTCGTTCCCCACTAGTTGCCCGGAATTGAATTGCCAGGCCATCCGGTCTGTCCCCTCATCATCGAACAGCGAGGCCACCGACTTTTCGTCTCGCACGAATCCGATGGTCAGCTCCTCAGCTGGCTGCAGCAGCAACAGCTTGACATTGCCGTCACTCATCGTCTTGAACGCCGTCGTGAGCTCAGACAGTCGCGACACCATCCACGGCTCAAAAGATGCAAAGAAGGCCTGCGTGAACTCGCACGTAGAGCTGTAGAGGTCGAAAGACCGCGCGATCTCGTAGATGCAGCTGCATAGCACCAAATAATAGACAAGTAAGTCATCGCCATGTCAACTCTAGTGACGATGCCGTCGTACCGCTCTTGCAAGGATGAAAACTCTGCCAGTTCCGACGACTTTTGCAGCTCCGAGGCAATGGACAGAGCCCCTCGCGCTTGATGCGCTCGATGTGGTCGTCCTTGAGTCGAGCGTTGGTCCAGGCTGTGAGCACGTCCACCCGCACTCTGCGACGCACGGCATCGTTAGTCTCGGCGCGGCGCTGCAGCTCTCTCTGCTTGTGCTGGGCTTGCCTGCTCTGCTGGTTCAGCCTCGAGACTTTGGCCACTTCCTGCTGCCAGCGCCTCAGCAGCACGAACCTACGAGTGACACAAGAGCATTAGGCGGCTAAAGACGTTTACTGCAGCGCCATAGAGGGCGTCTACCTTTCCTTCTTGGAGCCGTAGCCGCCGCACTGCCGACCCTTTCGATTGCGACCCATCTTGATATTTAACCTTTTCAACAAATGGAAATTAACCTCTAATCTGTCAGAAAAATTAACCTTGTCGACTTCGATGCTGACTCACCTCGTGGGTCGACATGGACAACGGGTGATGTTGGCGTCCTTAGTGTCCACTGCGGCTTTCACCTCCGTGGTGGTTACCTCGCGTGTTGATACCCAACTGGGCTTTGTCGCCAGCTCACCGCGCCTGTCCGCTAACTTTCTGTTGGTTTGGCTGCCCAGCAGTTCCGATTATCGACACAATGCGCCAAGCCCCCGTGATCAACGTGCTGTGGTTTGAGATCGTGGCGCTCGTGGGGTACGCCGTCATGTGCTTCTTGTGTTTGCTGCTCATTATTTACCTGCGAGTCAACCGTCGAGAAGCCTTCAAGGGAGACGTCTACGCGTCTCGCAAGGTCATTCTGCCAGCGTTCGAGCCGCTGCTGTGGATTTTGGCCTTCAGCACGGGCGTCTACGTCGTCTTCTTCAGCGTCGCATTGAGCACCCAGCTCTACACGGTGGGCTTCCCCAATATCGATCGAGAGTGGTTCTACGCCGGTCGACAATTCGTCTTTGTACTGGTGCTCATGTTCCTGTGTCAGAAGAGTGTGTCGGGTCCTGCCTTGCGGTCTGCAGTCGCGAAATCTCTGCTGCTGTCTTGCTATACGGTACCGGTCGTGTATCTGTTCACCATCTACCTGCCGAGCAAGCTCAACTTGCTCTTCTTCGTGAAACTTGGAGGTCGTCCGTTGCTGCTGCTCGTCGTGGTGTACGTGACGATGATCCGTCCACCGGTGGGTCGAGCGAACCCGCAGGTTTTGAGACTCCACGGCTGGTTCATCACCATCTACCACATCTTCCTCGTGCTCTACAGCCTCTCGCAGCAGTACTTTGAAGAGACGGTCTGGTATCCGATCCTCACGTACGTGGTCGTCATTTGGAGCTCCTTCTGCCCACTGTTGATCTGGTGGTTGCTGCGAGCCGATACCGAGTACTGGAGAGGAATGGGCAAGCGAGCGTGCTCGCTCCAACATGTCGTTCATCATACAACCGAGCCGGCCAACACCGTCCGACCAAGTATCGTCAATGAGAACACCTCATCTCATGGTCTGCACGTGCTCATCGAAGTGCATCGCAAGTTCCTGATCGACTTTGCTCACCTGGAGCTCAAGGGGAAAATCAATGCTGCTACGAACGCCATCATGTTCCGTGGAGTGCTGCGGTCGAGAGCTGACGTCGCAGTGAAAGTGTATACACCTCGACATTTCACTGAAGAAGTGGTGGCGGAGTTCTCCCACGAGGCGGCGCTGTGTGCGTCCTTGACCCACCCAAACATTGTCGAGTTCTACGGCATGTGCGTGTGTCCTCCGACGATTTGTTTGGTGGCCGAACTGTGCCAGTGCACGCTGGAGGAAATGCTGCTAGCACAGGTCGATGATTTCGATCAACATGGCGAAGCTAGTGTCCAGAGGATGGAGCTCACTGTCGCCTACATGTTGGACTGCGCGCGTGCAGTGGCGTACGTGCACAGCTTCACGCCGCCATTCCTCCACCGCGACATTAAACCGGCGAACTTTCTGCTTGACGGGGACAACACGGTCAAGCTCACAGACTTCAGCGACTCGCGACGCCTTCCCAACGAATTGCCAGTGTCAAGTGCGGGGATCTACAGCAGTGGACCGCAGCCACTCTCGAAGCAAAAGCCTCTTCTCAAGCCGAAAATGACGGTGACTGGAACGGTCGACTACATGGCACCGGAGATGATCGGGAGTCGAACGGGCCTGGCCACCTACGCCGAAGCTGCCGACGTGTACTCGCTGGCCATCACCTTCTGGGATATGCTTTACCCAGGCCACGAGAAATACCCAGACACGAACAACAACCACTTGCTGGTATTCGAGGAAGTTCTAGGCGGCTCTCGTCCTCTGCTGGAATTCGGCGGTGAAGACGACGACGACGAGTTTGTGCCTCCGGGACTGCGTGAACTCATTCTGAGTGCTTGGCAGAAAGACCCCGACGCTCGACCCACTGCTCAAGACGTCGTCGGTGAGCTCGAGAAGGTTCAAGAAGAGCTGCTGGCAGTGCTGGCTCAGGACCTGCTCGAGACGGAGAACGAAGGTTGCAGTCCCGTGACGATGCCATTGTCTGGGGAGCGCGTGGTCGATCGCATGGAAGAGCTGAGGGTGATTCAAACGGACAGTGAAGGCCTTCGTCTCGGTCGTGCGCTCATGGACGCGGGCTTTCTGCACCACCCCGAGCACAACTGTGGCTTCCGAAACAACGACAGCTCGCTCTACGTGCTGGATGACGACAACATTAGTTTCTGTCAGCCGCTGGCCATTCTGGAGGAAGTCGACGGCGCTCAAGAGTCCGATATCGCTCCCCACGTTTCGCAGAGCTGTCCAGGGTATCCGTTGGTGTCGTCTTCCTCCAAGCCGAAGCTGCGCAAGCGGGAACGGTTGCTGTCTCACTTGACGTCGACGTTCTCGAGCAGTGTGCAAAGCGGGTCTGAAAGTGGTCGGTCGCTAGGAAGTGACTGCGCTTGTCGACTGTTGGGACGGCTGGAAAACGTGCCGATGACCCCCGTCAGCGGTCGAAAGCGACGACGCAAAGGCCGAGCCGCAATGAGTCGGAACAGCAGCGCCAGCAGCATCTTCAGCCACAGCAGCTCCACGAGCTTGTTAACACCGAAGCGGTGGAATCTGCGGCGGAAAACCGAGCCGGAGAACTCGCTCCGCAGTAGATTGCTGGAAGGAGAGCAGCAGCAGCAGCACGTCATCGATTTTGGGCTGGACGTCGTGACCCCTCCGCATTAGTTTAGCTTCGTCGCGATCACATTGTACACTAATCTGACAAGCATTTTATGAAGGCCGGTGGTTGAAATTGTCATGACAGACTGAGAGTGATGTCGACGTCGGTGACAACGAAACGAATGTTAGGACGGTAAATCGCCTTCAGAGGGTGCACTTTATCAAGCGTCTGCATGGATTTGGATTGGAGCTTTCTTGTCCGGCGTGTTTTGGCCACTACATCTTCAGGAATCTACCAAGGTAACACTCGAATAGGATATGCGTTGCCGCCATGAACAAAACGTTGCTTCTTCCTCAAAGTGCTCACGGATCTGCTGACGCATTTCGGTGTGCTCATGGCATCTAATGTAGCCCTTTGAAAGTGCAGTTGAAGTGAAATTCTGAGGGCATCGAGGCTGGCAACGTTCTCTACGTCGGCTGGGAGAAGGATTGCATTCCTGAAGGAGGCATCGGTTTCTGTCCACCTCCTCCGGGCCGCTCGGGCATCTACATGTCAACGGGGATTTAGCCATTGATGCAGCGCTAGCTGCTGCAGCTCCTGCTTCGGCTCCTGCCACCCCCAAAGTCGTTGGTCAAATCGCTCTCCGTAAGTTCCAGCAGCAACCGCAGAAAAGAGTGAGTTATTCTGCAAGCCGAAGCCTTACCACCACTTCGCGGGCCCACATTCTCAATGGTCCCAACGATTTTGACATGCTGACAAAAATACCGACGCTTTTGTTTTCACGACGTCTCTTCTCCCCTGCGTCGATGGATGTTCAGGCGCCTATCGAGGCGGTGTCGGGCCATCGAGACTCAATGGCATCGTTGTGTGAAGCATCAAAGCTCAAAATCCCTTTCAATCCGTCAGCTGGAGAGGTACATCGTCGAGAGCGAGGAGCCCCATGGCGAGTGAACGCAGAGGAAGAAATTGGTGCTCTGAATGCGCAAGCCAAAGAAGAGCAGAAGGAGAAGCGTCGATGGGGCCTCGCCAAACAAGTGCAAGACGGGCTCGTGCACACCTTCAACATTAACTATGGAGTTGCCGAGCTCTCGACTCTGATCAAAGCAGGAGTGACGCTGAAGACGGATCCACCACAACGCGAATTGACCTCGCACGAAGTTGGCCAAGTGCAGCTTCTAGCTGCAGCCGAGAAGTACGACCTCAAACAGATTGTGCTGCTGCTGGACAAGTTCCCAAAGGGCCGTGGAGCTTCGAGAGGAAAGCAATGACACGTAAGCAGTAAGACCAACGAAGAGTTTACATGAGAAATCGGTCTTATAATAAACGGCGGGCATTGAAAACAGGCAGGATGGACGACACACATCCATCTTAGTCTGCAGCTAGCTAGCTCTTTCAAGCTGTGCTCATTTCGAAGGAGTGTCGAAGGAAGCCAGCAAAACCTCCAAGTCTCGAGTCGTCTGACGGAAGAAACCATCGTAGTTAAACTACACAACACCCAAACAACGAGTTAGTATCGGACAGCAAGTTACGCGAAATGAAGTGGCTGTGCGCACCTCAAAAATATAATCCAGTTGCTGAGGCGGTACAGTAATGTCCGGGAACTTGGCGTACCCCTAAAGCAAACAACCAAAACACGTCAGACCGCTAGAGTTCTAGAGTTAACTGGTAGCACTTACCCTCAGACGGTCATCAACACTTGCGACGGCCTCCACTGTGCCCTGCAAACTCTGGAAGAGGTGCGAGATACTGTTCCAATGCAGATCCAGCTGCGACCTCAATTGCGTCATGTATTCGCCGTGTGAGAGGATTGCTTCTGAAGGCACAGGCGTCCCCCAAAGCTAGCAGTGAGCGCATTGATCGAGTTGTACGCGTACGCCCCCATGCCGATGACGTCGTTGTTTTCCCGCAACTGAGACAACGGCATCTCTAGAATGCCAGCCTTCATCTTGGAGCACTCGACCATCATTTGCTTAAACTTGACCAACAAAGCATCCATCTCACTCTCGAACTCGGAAAGGTTCGTTTTCAGGCGACGGTAGACAAGCGTCATGCCTGGGATGCTCTTCTCCTCGTCCACAATCCGGCGCTGCAGAACCACAACGCAGCTCAAGATTGACCGGATGTGTTTCTTGAGCAGTTGAGAGAGGCGTGTACGGTGCAACCGAACACGAAGTAGCAAGTCGGGTGAGCAAGGGACACCGGTGGCCTCGTAAATCGAGCACAACACGATGAACGCATCGAAATCGCCTTCGTCGATGGAAGACGTGTGGTACGACGTACGCACACCCCACGATAGTTGCCCGATGCGCTGAATTGACTGTCGCACAAGCAACAACGTGTCCAGGACACCGCCCTGAGCTGCTGCGATATCTGCAGCCTCCTTCGACGAGGATGACGACGACGGGCCCTTTTCAATGTCATCTTCCTCGTCTGTTTCCGAGTTGACTGGGCTGATCTCGTCCTGATTCGACTTCGGAGGTGTCTTGGTGCCAACTCCCACGACACGAGCGAGGAGAAGAACGACGCATTGTCCGAGCCGGAACTCGTTTGCTTCCGTGGTCGTTGGTTCGCTACCACAAGCTGGTTCTCCGCGTTTGCGTCATTTTCTTGGTTATTCTCGTCGAGCAGAACGATCCTGTCCTCAGTTTGATTGTTTGACGCAACTTTATTGTGGCTACCACGACGACCTGGCCCTGCGCCGGCAACAACGAGTGCGTTGCTAGTCTCTGCAGGTTCGTCATCCAACAGTTCAATTTTTGCCGACCCTTCGGGCTCCTCCTCCCCGTTCTCTAACATTTTGTACTTGTGATCATCTTCAATAAAGCCTCCGCCCAGCGCGGCAGTGACATATCTGCAAATGGAGCTGTTCTCCTCCACCCACAAGCCTGTGGCTTGCTTAAATTGTTTGTACATCTTTTGTACATGCATCGGGTCTGCGCTCGCGTACATGCGTTGAATTGGCTCCACACAAGCTCCAAAATCACGTGCTAGATACCCTCAAGCGGGAGCACCTTGCTAAAACTCCAACGCCATGCCTTCTCTTGGTTGGGCTTAAGGCGGTCAAGCTCTCGGACGCCAATCCGCGTCAGTTTGCTCACCTCCTTACTGATCTCAGACTGTACCGCTTCGAGCGACTGCATCAATCGCCGGACTTCCTCTCCACCAGGTCCATACACGAGCAAATCGCCGCCAGGGCCAGCCAATTGTCGAGCCTTGCGGCAAGACACCAACAAATCCGCCAGCAACTTTAGCAAGCCGTGCATCTTGGTGTACGCATCAAACGTTTCCTCACGGACTTCTTTGCGAAGTGAAACGACACCAGAATTGCTCTGCTGCAGGAAATCCATCGGCGTGATCGCCACTGCGTTCGGGTTCGAATTGCGTCGCAGTTGACGGGTCAGAACCGTCGGCACCTGCGGCTTGGCTTCCGTGTCACAAAACACTGCCGTTTTGGTCATTTCCTCCTCCTCCTCATTCGTCAGCAGCAACGACGGCAGCGAATCTTGCGGCGATATTGCCGCTTGGTTCGGCGGGAACAGTTCCCTGCACAATACAGCCGTTTAGGCGTACAATAATAATAAAAACAATAACAACACTCACTTGAACGAGGGAGTGGTCAGTAGCACCTCGAGCATCTGCCCTGACTTGCTGCCCATGGCGTCCTTCATGCCTGCATGTTGCTGGGATTGTAAATTGCTGATCGTGCAATCCGCCGGCGTGTTGGGCGTGTTCCTCAGCACGTAAAATAGGAATTGCACGCCGTGCATGAGTCCGTCCGTGCCCCTGGCCTCCAATGTGTGGAGCTGCTCCCTCGCAGACGAGTGCGCTCTCTCCGTCTCGATGGTCGGCAGCACTCTCTGCTCCATGACGTTCCTCACATCCTTCAGTGTGCCGATCAGCGAGCGCTCTCCCGAGCCAGAGTGGAACAGTCCTTGTTGTCCGTGCTGCAGTCTCAGGATGTAGCTGTGGCGTCGACGCACCTCGATGAGGATGGACTCGGTCGTGCACGAGGCCGGCGCCAGCGTACGCATGGCCCAGTCCTTGAACTCCTCAAGCAGCAGCGTGCGCGGGTCGTTGAGGTAGCCCGAGAAGGTGAAGGTGCGGTCGTACCGCTCGCGCTGGTAGGCGCAGATGGACGAGATGATGGCCTCGGCCGGGTTGCGCAGCAGCCCCACGACGTCCTGCATCTTGCGCAGGTACGAGTTCTCGTCGAAGTCGGAGATGGTCGGGTTGTGCAGCGGGTAGAAGTTGTCGTCCATCTTGAGCGCCGTCGGGAGGTCCTCCTCGCTCACCTCCATGGCCTCGCAGTAGGCCTGGTGCACGAAGCGCATCTGGTCCATCTCGAGCTGCGAGTAGCTCTTGCTGAACGGGTTCAGCCGCAGCCCCCAGTTCGACATGGCGGATCGAGAGAATAAGGCCGCCTAACGACGACGACTCCTACTTGGTGGGCTCTTGTTCTTCTGACGGAAGCGAAAAACTCAGGCCGCTTTGAAAAGTGATATCCGATTAAACGGGGTTCAAGGTTGTTTTCTACATGGTAAATTGCACTTGTCTTCTGTCCGCAGGAGAGTTCGAGACAACATTAGTTCAGCGGATTGTGGTGGTGGCACCAACGACATGTCTTGTAGTTTCGAGAGTTTGGTAGGAACGACAAGTTCTGTGTTACAGCACAGAGGTGAGTCCGTCCATGGACCAAGTGCAGCCGTCCAGTCAATCTGCAAGTCGCTCGTGGTCGTGGTCATTGGCGTGGGCAATTCCGCTCCGTCGCTGCCAACGCCGCGCTCCTGCATTACGCAGGGCTCGGGCGGCCATGACCTCATCGCGTTGCACACTGCGTTACTCGCTGCCCGACCTGAGCGACATCGCTATAGAGAGATCATTGTTCAACGCAACGCCCCACCGAATTCCCACGACGACACGGCGCAAACGTCTCAAGAGCTCGTCGTTTCTGGCTCCTCGCCTGCGCCGCCGAACCGCATTCTTGCCATCATCACTAGCAGTAGATTCTTCTCCATGCCGCTGTTCGTGGCATAGACCACCTGGCCGACTGACTCACTTGCCGCTTCGCATGTTGAAGCTATCTTTGTCGGCGGATGCCACTCGTGCTCGGTCATGGGGAATGCCGTGGGCGTCGTGCTGCCCCCGGAGGGTCGAGTCGATCCGACGCGCTTCCCACGCTGCGTTCGGACACGGCAAACACGCCGTGATTGTAGCGCACGTCGGTCTCGTGCGAGTCATCCGAGTGGCGGAGCGATGGTACGCCGTCGTGGATGAACGCGTGATCTCTCGTGTACATCAAGTGGTGGAGGAGCAGGTCGTACGGCGCGTGACTCTATTGGCGGACCACATTGAGGCAGTGTCCAAGCTCTGGTTCGTCAAGAGTATCTCGACCACGTCCATCGCGGAAGCCTTCAACATTGACACCAAAGAGTGCGTTTTCAACAATCGGATACTTTGGTTCCTTGTTGTTTACATTTGCTGCGGTAGTGTCCGTCAGGTGCAGGTGAGCAAGCGCGACTACGAAGTCTACAACTGCGGGCCGGAGCTGCTCGACATGCCGTCGTGGGGCAAGGTGGCCCGTGTGCTAGAGCTGCAAGATCCGCAGGTGACGGATTTCTTGCTGAATAAGTGCCGCTGGACGGTGTGGCAACCACCAGCTTCGTGGCGCGTCAAGGTGGACCAAGTGTTCAATGTGACGCTGCATGTAGCGGTGAGGGAACAAGGCTTTCTGACCAACGAAGTTCGCATCGTACGGCTGCGTGTGGGGCGCAAGTGGGTCGGCGCTCACCACTTGAGCGATGGCATGGCGCACGAAATGAAAAGTCGGTGGTTGCATCGAGTGGATTACGAGGTGGGCGACCAGGTCCACCAGGCCGAGAGCGAGTTTTTCCAGACGGTGAAAGCTGCGTGGGAAGATTACCTCGCTGAGCTGGCGAAGCTGCCGCAAAGCAAGAAAGAGCTGGAGGAAAGAACACCGTTCCCGTACGACGAGCAGGAGCAACGCACGTCGCTGCGGATCAAGTATCTGCTGGACACTTCGCTTGAAAATATTCTCAACGATCAGCGCACGCTTTTCAGAGCTCCACATCAATACGAGTTGTGGCGCATGGAGCAGGAAGACTCGGCTGAGCATCGTGTCGACTGTCTAGAAGACCGCATCGTGGGACCTCTTTTCAATGGACCGATTGAACACCTCATCGAGTTGTATGAAGAGAATGGCATGTCTGTCGAAGACGTCGACGTCAAGTGGTCTTATGTAGATGAACATGCCCCAATAGAATAGATTACAGCACATCCAGGATATCGCCCGGAGGAGCGACACTCGACGTCCCAGTCGCTGCTGTCACCACCGCACTCGTCGTAATCGTTTCCACCCCCGCCAGCTTTAGCACCTGTCTCCTCCCTCTTCCTCTTCTTGAGCTTGGACATTTTGCCATGCGTCTGATGCTGGTAAGCTCCTTTCCCCGTTCCTGGATGACTTCCAACCTTCGTGGTCTTGTGTATGGACGATAACTTGGAGCCTTTTCCTCCCTTATAGGCTGCTTGGGCAGCATGACTCCCACCGTCCACAGCGCCAACGCCACTGCCCCCTGCCGTCTTCCCCACCGATAGCGTCACTGTGAGCTTCCGTCGACTGCTACTGTCATCCTTTGTGGCGTCGTAAATGTCCACCTGGCTGAAGTCCGGCTCGCTGGCCATGGTCGTGTAGAAGCAGCAGTCGCTGAACAAATGCTCGCTCTCGGAGTAAGGCTTGATCTTCTTGGGGGCGGCGTCCTTGCGTGGCGGTTTGCTGTCGATGAACCCCTCCCAGCCACGGATGATGTTGCCGTGCGGCGTCTCCTCCAGGTACACGGCCTCCTCTTCCTCGATCTGCTTCTGCAGACTCAGGACGGTGTCGTGGGCTCGGCGCTGAGCCTCATACAGCGCCATCATCTCCTCCGACACGCCATCCTCCATCGCCATGGCAAAAAATATTTCTTACGTATTTAGGTTTGCACACATTAGATCAGCAGGTTCTGTAAATTTAGATCCGACTCAACTTGCCTGCAACTTCGTTTTCCTAAACATCTTCAGCAACATCGTGGTTCTGCGCGATGTCGGCTAATGACATGGCTGGCACGGGGACGACGCTGAAGACGGCGACGATACTGTCGGGATCTGCTTGTCCTTTTGCTTACGACTGCGACTTCTAGAAGGAGCCCCCGTCGCTCGGTTCTTCAGCTCCGCCGTCGTTGGCTCTTGCTGCTGCTTATCACGAGGAAGACCGCCGAACATCGGCTTCAAATACTTCTCATCGAGTCGTTCCCATACCCCGTGAATACCGCTGAGCTTTCGGCGCGGTACCGTGCGATCGATTGGATGGAATGACGTATCTGCATCGTGCTCGTCATCGGAATCAAGCAGACGTTCATGTGCTCCCTCACTACTCAAAAGAAAACAAAAGAGAAAAACTGTCAAGCCTAGTGCCACGGGTGATACTGGAGCGAGATGAACTTACTCGTCAAACTCGGCTTCTTCTTCCTGCTTAGCCGTGAGACCAAAGTGACGAAGTACTGGGCTGGTTCCCATTCCGAATACCTATCCGAACCACACAAGTCACTTCTGTTAGATGCTGCGCGGCAAGGTACAAGTCCTCGCACGATTCGTACCAAAGTAGTGAACATGACGGTGAAAAGCGTCGTGCTCTGGATCACGCTCGAGTGCGTGCGGTCGGGCGTCCAGACGTTGAGTGCCAGTGCGAAAGCGATCGCGCCACGAAGCCCAGCAAACCAAATGACCACCATGTGGCTCCACGGGATCTTGTTGTCTTCCGCTCGACCGAAGTTCGCAAGCGTGCACATGGGGAAAACGTTCAGCATGCGCGCAACAAGACAAGCAATCATGTTGGCGAGAATAAACCCCCAGTCCCACGTGAAGTATGCCGAATACGCCACAACACTCATCCCCATGTAGATAAATACAAAGTTCTCCGCCATAAATGACGACGTCGTCAGGAGGTGGCGCAAGGCCGTCGCACTTTCATCTGCAATATTGTACAAGTGGTAGTGGCTCATCAACACGCCCGAGAAAAACAGAGCCACAATTCCACTCAATCCAGCCAAATCCGCGATCACATAACTCAAATAGGCCGATAGCAACACGATCGAGATCTCATACGAAGGGTACTGCTGGAGTGCAGGGTCAGCGTGCTTCAGCAGGAACGCCGACGTGAAGCACACCACAGCTGCTAGACCGACAGAACCGAACCCGATGCCAAATACCTTGATAATAATAATCCCGGCATCGTTCAGCGTAACATCCTCGATACCGTCCTGAATAAGGCGCTGGAACAAGGAGAATGCCACAATAGCTGGAGAGCGTAACACCATAATATCACGTCGTTAGCACAAATCTGTATGACCCCAAATAAATAAATAAAGCAATTAGCGTACCAACGCCGTCGTTGAGCATGCTTTCGCCAAAGACCAGATTAAATAGCAACGAAGGCGCGCCGTTTTTCTTGAACACGGCCAGTGTTGCCACGGGGTCAACAGCGGAAATTAACGCGCCGTATAGGTACGCTTCTGCCGCCGTCAGTTTGGTGATTAACCCCAAGTTCCCGATCCAAATCAAAGCGCCGCCCGTGATGAACGTCGCTACCAGTGTGCCCACGATGGACAGCAGCATGATCGCATTAAAATTCGAGAAAAATCCCTGCAAAGAGATACACATCGTGGTGAGCCTGGCGTCTCGTCAAGTAAACCCACGTGGTCTTCAGGCATACCCGCTTCTTCATGTTGAATCCAGCCTCCAGAATGATTGGTGGCAACAACCTGTTCACAAAGCACAACATATTAGCTCTGTATATCCATACACATCAATATATCGCTAACATTAACTTACGCGTAGAAGAGCACCTCTGGATCCAGCCCATTATTCAGCGATTCCTACACAGAAAATCCTCATCAGTATCTACTACTTATTAACACTTCTTATATAAACGTACCATTGGGTAGAAGATCAACACTCCTGCCCCGAACTGTAGTTATCCACAAAGAAACAATGTCGTCAGAATCTCTCT
>JAAVTG010000176.1:0-16107 GCA_011947345.1 Phytophthora quininea | reverse complement strand
CCACACTTCTCGCCAGAGTTGCAAGCGCGGACTCTAGTTGTGGATTTTACAGTGACCCAGAGAGGTCTAGAAGAGCAGCTACTAGCTCAGGTGATTCGTCAAGAGCAGCGTTTACTCGAGGAACAGCTCGAGCGAGTTCAATGCGAATTAAACGCAAACGCCAAGGCTTTGGTGGCGTTGGATGCGCTTCTGCTTGAGCGACTCTCTGCCAGCAAGGCCAATTTGCTTGACGACGTCGAACTCGTGTCCGTCTTAGCGAACACCAAAGCCAAAGCCACCGAAGTGAACGACAAAATCCTCGCAGCTGAAGAAGTGAAGAAAGGGATCGACGAGAAGCGGGAACACTACCGTCCGGTAGCTGCAAGAGGCTCTGTGCTGTACTTTGGCATCGTGGACTTCTCGTCAGTGAACGCCATGTACCAGACGTCGTTGGATCAGTTCTTACAGCTATTTGTCCGCGCAATTGAGGAGGCCGAACGGTCCTCTCTCGCTTCCAAAAGGGTCGCGTTTATCCTCGAGACGCTGACGTACATCGTGTTCCGATACGTGAACCGTGGACTCTACGACCGCCACCGCCTCAGCTTCCTGCTCATGATCGCCCTGAAAATCCTCGTGGCTTCGGACTGCGTGACGACTGCAGATGTTACGCTATTCCTGAAAGCTGGAGCTTCACGAAAACTGTCTGCTGATCAGCCTAAACCCTTTGGGTGGATGCCGACAGGAGCGTGGTTGAACGCTGTTCAGCTGGCGAGCGAGAAGCCTCACTTTAGGAACTTGCTGGGGACCTTGAACGCAGCGAGAGTTTGTGGCGCAAGTGGTTCGAGGATAATGAACCTGAACGGCAAGCAGTTCCGGACTATGAAGGGCTACTGTTTGACCCACGAGCGATAACAGCAAACCTCCATTTCCACCGATTGTTGCTGGTACGCTCACTGCGTGAAGATCGAACGATCCCGGCTGTGCTCGACTTCATTCGGTCTATTGAGTACATCGAAGGGATTGCAAATTCAAGTCTGCCGAGACTTCCAGCACTGGGAGCACGGTACGCCGAGCCCATTACAGACACCATTGAAAGCGTTTATTTGGAAATGCGTGCCGATATTCCAGTGTTGTATTTGCTTTCGCCTGGCGCAGATCCCACCGAGGCGATCGAGCAGCTTGCCAGGCGAAAGCGACAGAGTGTTACGACGATTTCCATGGGCGAGGGGCAAGAAATTGTAGCCTCTCGCTGCGTGTCTTCAGCGATGCTCAATGGGTCGTGGGTGTTGCTGCAGAATTGTCATCTTGGCCTCAACTATCTCGATTCGTTGTGTGAAACTCTCACGGCTGCTAATGGGGGCGGTGCCGGTAGCAGCAACGCCGCCGCGGCACCAACACGCGCCCCAGAGTTTCGGTTGTTTTTGACGTCGGAGCCTCATCCAGATTTCCCCATCGCATTGCTGCATCGAAGCACGAAAGTGACGAACGAACCGCCTGCGGGTCTTCGCGCTGGTTTACTGCGCAGCTTCACGGTACTGGTAGATCAGGACAAGCTTGATCGACTCGAAAGTCCGACATGGAGGAGTTTACTGTTTACGGTTTGCTTCCTCCACGCTGTCGTTGTCGAGCGCCGGAAGTTTGGACCGTTAGGGTTCAGCGTGCCGTACGAGTTCAATGCCGGCGATATGACTGCAGCCCTGAGCTTCTTGGAGCGCCACTTGTTCACATCGCCGACCCCGTCGTGGCCTACCGTTCAATACATGGTGGCTGAGGTGCATTACGGCGGTCGAATCACGGATGAGCTGGACCGGAGACTCTTTCGCGCGTACTGTGACGCATGGTTTAATCCAACCCTGTTAGGAAGCTCGTTCTCATTTAATCCAGAGGTGAAGCTTTCAACGGGGACAGGCCCCGGCCCAGCGTCGGCTCAGCTATTCAACTATTGCTTGCCAGAGTCGACAACGGCTGAGATTGAAGAGTACCAACGTTTCATCGCAGCGTTCCCGAGTGGCGACTCCCGAAGTGTTTGGGCTGCATCCTAATGCTGACTTAACGTATCGAGTAAAAGAAGTCTCGGCCTTGTTGGGCACTATCGTTGACACTCAACCAGCTGACGCCGACGGCGGAACTACTGCAACAGCTAGCAAGCCGGTAGAGACTCGAGAAGACATTGTGACGCACAAAATACGAGAACTCCTGGGGACGATCCCGACAGGTGCAGAAGACGCTTTCAGTGAAGAATCTCTGGCTCAAGCGCTGCGTTCAAAGGTACTCGGTGGTGGGTTGGAGCTTTCGCTTAATCTCTTCCTATGTCAAGAGTCCCGCGCACTTCGACATGTTATTAAACACGTTCGATTAAATCTCATCATGACGCAGCGAGGACTTGCAGGTGAAGTATTGCTTACGCCGTCGTTACGTGAGACTAGTCAAGCCATTTTCGACGGGAAGGTGCCTCCTTCGTGGGTCGCAAACGAACAGGCCTGGTTGTCTGCGACTCTGGGGCTGTGGATGACAGGCCTGCTCGATCGGATCACTCATCTGCGCACGTGGCTGGAGCGAGGTCGGCCGTCGAGTTTCTGGCTGGCAGGATTTTCCAACCCGCAAGGCTTTTTAACGGCGATGGCTCAAGAAGCGGCGCGCTCTCATGCGAGCGAACGGTGGGCGTTGGACGACGTGGTTTACTACAGCGAAGTGACCGACTACGAACGACTAGAGCAGATCAAACAAGCCCCTCGTGAAGGTGTGCTCGTGCACGGATTATTACTTGACGGTGCGGCCTGGAACCGACCCGATGGGACGCTAGTAGAGCAGGAACCGAAGCGGTTGTTTTCGTCTTTGCCGGCCGTCTACGTCTCGGCCGCTACCAAAGCCCACAAAAAGACCCGAGCAGCTCAGGATCACGGACCCTACGGCGCCTACGAAGCTCCTGTCTACCGATACGCGAGACGCACCGACAAACACTATATTTTCTCGGTTCCTTTGGCTTCAAGAGACCATCGACCGCTGCATTGGACTTTGCGGGGCGTCGCGCTACTCTGCTCGACGGATCAGTAACTTGTCGTCATCGATAGTTTGTAGCATCATCGCGCTACATCGCATGGCGGCAGCGAAGGCAAGTTCCCATTAGATTTAATCCAAGGCGAAGCTAAACCCGGAACGATTCTGATCAACGATAATCCGTTAGTAGCATCCTCGCATGAACTTATCTACCGGATAGTGCTGGGAATGCCACGATCTCGTGTATGCGCGGTGCGACTAGCTGAAGAAATCCTCAGTCACCACATTCCTCAAACTGCAGTCTTCAGCTCAAGACTAAAACAACCACGACCCAAGCAACACCATGGTGTACTCACGCAGCGTTTCGACTCGCTCCTTGGTCAAGACCCTCGCACTATGCGCCGTCGCGTTGAGCCTGGCCCCTCCGGTTGAGGCCAAACATGCCAGCAAGCCGCCGAAGGTTGTCAAGGAGCCCTGCGGCATCTCCGACGGTGACAAGATGTTCGGCATTCAAGTCATCGACGACGACAAGTGCGCCGGGGGCGGGCTGGGGTGCTACAACGACCACTGCCGCTACTGCAAGGTCGTTGACACCGCTAAATCGTCGGGGTTTGACACCTGTATCTCCCATGGCGTAGCATTCACCAACGTGCCACCGACCGTAGTCTCCAAGGGAGAGTGCCAGGTGTCCAGTGGTGACGCCGCGGCGGGGATTTCAGCGGTGCCGGATGCGGCTTGTGCCTATGGCGGTCTCGGATGTTTCAGCGGTCACTGTCGGTTCTGCAAGGTGAAGGAGACCCCGCAGTCATCTAATTTCTTTGCTTGCTCGGCGCTGGGAAGCTCTCCCGCCGTAGCAACTCCGTCGGTCACCGTGGCAACAACAGCTCCGGTCGCCGAGGCACCTACCGTCACCTCCACTTCTCGGCCCAATACCGCAGCGCCAACTGCTACGCCGACTTCACCAACCGAGGCTCCAGCTTCTAATCTACCCCCGACGGCTTCGCCACCCACCGAGGTTCCTGCTACCATGGCCCCAGCTACCACCGTTGCGGTCACTGAGGCGCCAGCTACTACCGGTTCGCCGGTCGTAGTCATCGATGTCACTGCTCCACCAGTTGTGGTTGTTGATGTAGTTACGGATGCTCCTGCCACACGTGGCATCAATGGATCGACTCCTCAGTCTGCTTGCACCATTGTCCCGTCGGAGGGTGATCTCGCCGCCGGCGTTACTATCATCACGGATGCAACGTGTGCCTCTGGCGGTCTTGGCTGCCTGAGCAATGTGTGCCGATTCTGTAAGCTGAGAACCACACCGCAGTCGAATGTTTACATGGACTGCGCGTTGATCCACGACGATACCGAGCCAACGACGGTAGCGCCAGTGGTGGAGCCGACCTTGACGACGGCAGCTCCAGATGCGACAACTGAGGTACCAATTTTCACCACGGCCAGGCCAATTACCACTACGGGTTCCCCGTTGTAGCTACGGTAGCACCGGTCTCCACTGCGGCAGCGCCGGGTGTGACGTCTGAGGCGCCAACTTCCACCGCGGCTGCAACCGACGAGCCGATTGCCACCACGGGTGCGCCCGTTGTTGATACCGCTGCACCAGGCTCCACGAGTGCATCTCCGGATGTGACGTCTGAGGCGCCAACTTCCACCGCGGCCAGTCCTGCAACGACCGATGAGCCGATTGCCACGCCCGTTGTTGATACCGCTGCACCAGGCTCCACGAGTGCAGCCCGGATGTGACGCCCGAGGCGCCAACTTCCACCGCGGCTGCAACCGACGAGCCAATTACCACCACGGGTGCGCCCGTTGTTGATACCGCTGCACCAGGCTCCACGAGTGCATCTCCGGATGTGACGTCTGAGGCGCCAACTTCCACCACGGCCAGTCCTGCAACGACCGATGAGCCGATTGCCACCACGGGTGCGCCCGTTGTTGATACCGCTGCACCAGGCCCCACGAGTGCAGCCCCGGATGTGACGTCCGGTCCGCCAACCTCCACCACGGCTACCCCTAGTGCGGAGATGAAGGAACCGGTGACAACTACCGAGCCCACCACGCCTTTATCGGAGGTGGATACGACCGATTCGGCCTCATCATGGACGGATTCGCTGTACGCGTCGGGATCAAGCGAAGATTCGTCTGAAGGGGATAGTGGTTCCGAGACCCCGGCCCCGACTCCGGAAGTAACCACGATCGCTCCCGCCGCGTCCAACTGCACGTTAACCGCTTCGGAAGGCGACCTTGCTGTTGGTGTTAGCATCGTGGAGGACGATACATGCAAGGTCGGTGGCCTCGGCTGCATCAACAACTCTTGCCGCTTCTGTCAAGTGACGGCTACGACCAAGTCGGCGGCATTCCTCAAGTGCTCGACCTTCACCAGCTACTCATCTCACTCGGCTACCACGACGGCCGCTGTTGTTCCCACTACCGACGCCCCGGTTGCTGACTCGGATGACGTTTTGGAAGGCTCGGACGACTCGGTCGCCTCGGACTCGTCGGACGCAGCTTCGGACGAATTTTAAACAGAGAAATCTCTGATCCACAGTCTCCGACGAGACTACAGAACTAGCGCGGTCAAAACTACACGTTGGCAGCGGAATTGACTACACAGCAATTTAGCATCCTAATAAACAATTCTCGGACAACGAGCACATCACTTTGCACAGCTTTACAAAATCTTCGGATCGATTTTGCTGATGAACGACGAGCATTTTGGAGAAGAAGTGGTCATTGATCAACGGTAGTTGCAGAGGTTATAAAGCCCGCAAACAGCTTTTAGTTGGTTTTGGGCAAACTCTGAAGGAATCGAAAACGACAGAAGGCCGGTGTTGCACGTTTTGAAGCGGTTTCTTGCAGCACTAACAGTTGGAACTCGAAACGGAAGCAGCGTTCTCGAGCCACGCATGGCCTGCTTCCGTTGCAACGTTCGAGCCATTGGCTGCGGTAACAACCACCGTTGTCCGAGGCGGTGCCGTTGGCATCGAGCTTGAGCTCGAGCCCAGAGCGAGGCAAGGTGGCAGCTCATTCTCCAATTTGCCTTCTCGGGAGCAAGACCAACCACCTTCCAGGACAATTGAAGTCGTCATGGTGTACTCGATCAGCACGCGCAGCCTCATTAACACAGCAGCGCTGTGCGCTCTTGCTTGAGCGCTCTTCCATCGGCTCGCGGTGACGGCTCGGCGAGTTCGACCATTGCCATCGACATCTGCGGCATTTCGGATGGCGACAAGGCTGCCGGCATCCGCGTCATCGACGACACTTCGTGCGCGGGTGGTGGTCTCGGCTGCTACAACGACCACTGCCGCTACTGCAAGCTCCTCGAGACCCCACAGTCGTCGGCCTTCGAGAACTGCACCACCTACGGAGCGAACTTCCCCACCATGTCGCCGCTGGTTGCCTCCACCGGAGTCTGTGCAGTGTCGAGCGGCGATGCTGCCGTGGGCATCTCGGCCGTGGTTGACGACACCTGCCTGTACGGCGGTCTCGGTTGCTTTAGCGATCACTGCCGATTCTGCAAGGAGCGCTTGACGTCGCAGTCGGAGGCGTTTGTAGAGTGCTCGGACTACTCCAGCGGCTCTGCGTCGACTGCGGACGCGGTGACCGACGCTCCCTCAGCCAACACCACTAGCAGTTCTAGTGCTGCTCCGAGCTCGAACACGTGTACGCTTACGCCTGCTGAAGGAGACGTCGAAGCGGGCATTAGCATCGGCACGGACACGTCGTGCAGCGCCGGCGGCCTTGGCTGCATCAACGAGCTCTGCCGGTTCTGCCGCGTGAGGACCACGGCCAAATCAGCCCCTTATGCGGACTGCGCGCTGCTCGGAACAGCCTCCGCAGCAACCAACACCACCACGACCGTGGACACCCCATCTGGAACGGCCCAGGCTCCCGCGTCTACAACAGCAGCCCCATCTTCGACTACGGCAGCTCCAGCTTCGACCACTGCCACGGAAACCCCTGCTGGAACTCCAGCTGCAACCTCCGCCGCAACGAATGGCACGGCCCCGGACGCACCCGCGGTCACTATCGCTGCCTCGACCACGTGCACGATCACGCCTTCGGTCGGCGACTCTGCCGTTGGCGTGGGTATCACTACCGATGCCACGTGCAAGGACGGAGGCCTCGGATGCATCGACACCATTTGCCGCTTCTGCAAGGTGACCACGTCGACGCAGTCCGCTGCGTTCCTGGACTGCGCACTATTCAGCACCGGAGGACACAATGTCACCGATTACTCGGACGCTTCGGCCGACGACGACACGTCGGATGCCTCGGACACATCGGATGCCTCGGATGCCTCGGACGCCTCGGATACGTCTGACGCCTCGGACGTCTGACGCCTCAGACTCCTCCGACGCTACTGACAAGTCTGATGATTCCGATGCTGATGATACCTCGGACGCCTCGGACGCTACGCCTCCTCCTGATGCCGGGGGCCTCGTCTCAGGTGCTACGCCTCCTCCTGATGCCACTACCGAAGCCCCCGCCAGCGGTGCAACATGCACCCAGGTCGTCTCGAGTGGCGACGCAGCCGTCGGCATCAACATCGTCACGGACACGTCCTGCAGCGCCGGTGGCGTTGGCTGCATCGACAACGTGTGCCGCTTCTGCAAGGTGTCCGAGACAACCCAATCCTCAGCGTTTGTGGACTGCACTCGATCGCCGGAGCTACTGCTGCTCCGTACACTACCACCGGAGCACCTGCACCCGACGCTACGACTGAAACACCTGCACCTGAGGTCACAACACCCGCCGCCACGGATGCTGCTGCCACCCCTGTCCCGGATGCCACTACCGAGGCACCGACGACCGCCGCTTCGGGGCATGCACTCAGGTCGTCTCGAGTGGCGACGCAGCCGTCGGCATCAACATCGTCACGGACACGTCCTGCAGCGCCGGTGGCGTTGGCTGCATCGACAACGTGTGCCGCTTCTGCAAGGTGTCCGAGACAACCCAATCCTCAGCGTTTGTGGACTGCACCTCGATCGCCGGAGCTACTGCTGCTCCGTACACTACCACCGGAGCACCTGCACCCGACGCTACGACTGAAACACCTGCACCTGAGGTCACAACACCCGCCGCCACGGATGCTGCTGCCACCCCTGTCCCGGATGCCACTACCGAGGCACCGACGACCGCCGCTTCGGGGGCATGCACTCAGGTCGTCTCGAGTGGCGACGCAGCCGTCGGCATCAACATCGTCACGGACACGTCCTGCAGCGCCGGTGGCGTGGGCTGCATCGACAACGTGTGCCGCTTCTGCAAGGTGTCCGAGACAACCCAATCCTCAGCGTTTGTGGACTGCAGCTCGATCGCCGGCGCCACCACGACCGCTGAGGCTCTGACGGACAATGAAAAGTCGGTGAGTACACCCTTAGCCACCAGCATCTCGGTCAGCGCCAACTCCGCTGAGCTTGTAGCGGCCACGGTTGCATGCGTCGGCATTATCGTTGCGGCGGTGGCCATCGCAGTGACTGCCAGGCGCTCGTCCAGCGCCGACAATGCAGCCCCAGCTGCGCACCTCGACAACGAAGAGGACCCGGAACGCGGCGAGCACAAGTCTCCCACCACCTCCTCTGCAGCGGAGGACGAGCCCATCGTCACCGCCGAAGCGTAAGTGCAACGTCCTCGCCGTAGCAAGCTATCTCGCGCCCTTCTTCATGGTAAAAACATTTAATCCATCCTTTCCGTTCGGTTAAAATTGCCTTCCGTTGTCGTCACAGTCAAGTGTGATCCGCTGATCCTGTCTATTTGCTCGGCCTGATCTTTAGCGACGAGTTTTCTGCGGCAAGTCCGGCAGCTCCACTTCCGTATCGTCTCGGTTCAGGTACTGCAGCATCGAGTCTTCGTAGATTTTGACATTCTTGAAGCCCATCACCTGCTCCAACAAGAACGCCGTGTGCGCGGCACGGATGCCTCTCTGGCAATACGTGATCACGGGCTTCTCCTTGTCCATCCCGAATCCAGTCGTGAACACGTGGTCCAGCTCGCCCTTAGTCTTGAACTTGCCGTTGTGCGCAAAGTCCACTCCTTCCATCCAGTTGAAGTTCACAGCTCCGGGGACGTGTCCAGCGCGCTGGTTGCCATTGGCATCTTCCCCCAGAACTCTCCAGGGGAGCGAGCGTCTACAAACTGCGTGTCTGGGTCTTGGATGCCCTGCTGCACCTCCTCAAAGCCCACCAAGGCCTCGGTCTCCTTCACTTGTTGCCAGACCTTCAGGCTCTCTTGATCGCTCTCTTCCCATGCCCCTGTAGCGACCTCGTTGCCCTCTGCAACCCACTGCTTCAGTCCTCCATCCAGCACCTTGAGACGGTCCGCGGGAAAGCCGAAATGGCGGAAGACCCACCACAGTCGTGTGGATTTGAGACTCAGTTCGTCGTCGTAGAAGACGACGGTCACGTCCTCGGGAACGTTCAAAGACTGCACCACCGTCTGGAACTGCTGGATGGACACGACACCAGTGGCGTTGGGCGTTGGGTCCTTGAGCATGGAGGCAGCCAGAGACAACGGAACTGCATTAGGCACGTGGCCACGTTGGAAGGACACGGGGTGGTTGCAGTCCAGTAGCAAGATCTTGGGCTCACCGCTGTCTTGAGCCTGGCGGATGAAACTAGAGTCCACCAGGGCAGACACAGAGCGGGAGGACGCGAGACTGGAGCGGAAAAGTACCGCAGAGCGCAGCAATGGCGAGCGGAGACGCAGCGATGACAGCATGGCAGGTCAGAGAGTGATGTGCAAAATGTTTTACTGTACCGTCCATTTGGTACGTACCATCTTTGGACTTCATTTTATAATTACCAACATTTGTCGCTGGAGAAAAATATAAGAGGGGGGTCCCATATTATTAAAACGAAACGAAACGCTTACTACAAGAGACTTGACAGATAATACGTTCAGCGACTTTTCATGGCGTATCAAATAATAATCTACCATCATTTATATCCTTTCTGGGCATAACTTATATGTTCTGAAGCTTTCCTTTATGGTTAACCTAATGATAGCTGCGAGAATTCGCCATTCTTCTTTGCGTCCATGAACAGCAAGTGCACTCTTGCTGACCTGACATACGGAGAGCAACTCCACGAAAACAACCAGAGCGCGGCGACGCTCGCGCAGAAGCTGAGGATTCGTGCAATCAAATCGGAGAGGTTGATCGGTCGAGCCAGTTTCTGTTGGCGAGCCTCACACGGCTCGAGCGTCAGAACGAGGCGCTCGAGTCGGATGTGCATTTTTGTGTGATGCGTATACTTTCAAGAGCTGCCGCCAGGACAGCGAACGCCGCGCGACACCCCAGTAGCACACCGATGCCTCTTGTGTCCCCAGAAAAATTATTTCCATTCAGAAAAAAGCTACATTTCATTTATGGGAAAGTATTGCATTCACAGTAGCTACATTGTATTCAAGTGTGTCAAACCTCTAACTGCACTGACACTACAGCTTGTGTACAGACAATCTTGTACATTATATGAAGTTAGTGAGCTCCGAACTGAGTCTGCCCTGACAGTACAGCTTGCGTACAGACAATCTTGTATATTATATAAAGTTAGTAAGTTACCGACTGAGTCTGATTTTAAGTCTGACATTGCAGTTTGATCAGGGACCGGTCACTAAGTTGGTCAAAGAACGTCTCGACCTGGTACGAGTGAGCTGCTGGCGGCAATTATGAGTCCGGGTCCGGGAACACGACACACAATATACACTGTTCTTTGGACGGAAGACTTTGAGGGCGATGGTCCTAGTAATATGAAATGTGCAAACCCGGGTCGGCCACACCGCTTCCGAGCACACGAATATAAAATGCCTAGCTCCCTGGGGAATGTAGGCAAAAAGATTGCGGGATAGCCTCAAGCACAGCTCCGGCCTTTGTGACCCTGTCCTAGTCGATCGTACCGAAGATAACACCTGAAAAGGTAGATTGAATTGGTTACCCCAGCCTTCGCCGGGACGAGTTACATTCCTACGAGCTATATTTAATTTCACTATGGACCCGATCCGGGGTCCGACCGAGTTCGCCGCCTTCGACGATGTCCCAACATGGCCTCCTGTGAGTACCTTGATCGACTTGACTTGGGAACACTATGGTTCGTCGCACTTGACTGGGACCCAGTATGGTCCGGATGGGAGGCACTTCGTCCCATCCCGGAAGGAGAGTGTCGCCTCGTAGTGGATTCTCTTGATTTGACTTGGCTTGAGTATGGCCCGCGAGGGAAGCCAGTGCGGATCCTGACCGGAGCCGCGAGACGGGACAGCTTGAAGTCCGGACCTGGTGTGGTCTAAATCACTGGCCCCGGTCCTGATACGTCCGGGCCCGGTGTGGTCCACACCTATGGCCAGGGTCTGGGGTGTTGTCTGGGTTGGCACAGGGGTTCTCGGCACTATGCCGCACAGCGACAGCGACGCGATTGACAGCGATGCGGAGTTGGTGTGGCTGTGGCCAGTGTGCAAATTGGGTCCCCGAACGTGGACGCCGGATGCAATCTGATGATTGTATTCCTGGAAGCCAACGAGAATTCCAGACTTGCCGAGGGCGCCGCGGAAACATGCCTCCGCTGCATGCTCGCATGAGATTTCAAAGCTTTTGAAGTCGTCGAACCTCCCAAGAGTGGGATCGGTTCCGGGAACTTCAACCAGGCCAGATCCCAGCTGTGGCGAGCTGCCAACGGGTAACGCGAGAACATGCAGCGTTCTTAGCCTACAATTATCCACATCCAGTCGAATTGCTAGCATCCCATTGTCCACACTGCTACTTTCGCGGCCTACAATACAGAATATTTTGTAGCCATTTTCATTTTGTAGCCATCGAACAAAAAATCGATTTGGTACAAAAATTGAATTTGACGTGTTTGGCGGGACTGCAGCCGCAGACCTCCTGTCGCGTTGACATCGGCTTCCCCACGGCACTCAAAAGGCCCCTCAGACAACCAGCAGAGAGCCATCTCAGTCACACATCCGTACGTACCCAAGAATCGTCCCGAGCGCGGCTGTAGTTGCGTCTAGGTGGCCCAAGTTTCCAAGAGAGATATCCTATAGTCAAACCCTTACAATTCGTGGATACCAGGCCTACAAGGGACAACGAGACCTGAATATATACCTGAGAGACTAAGCGGACACGATGCACGCCGCGTCGTCGCCCCTGGAGTCCATGAACAAGAACATTTTGCTGGTAAGTAAGGGGAGAAGGATTTATTTCTTATACTTTGTACTAAACTCTTTATTTATTATGTTTTTAGGCAGGAGAAGTGATCGCCGAGAAATGGAAGATTGGAGAGAAGATCGGAGAGGTAAAGCAGAAGAAGTTCAAGTATCTATGTGTTGTTTATCTTTTATTTATTTTTCTTTCTTTCTTCAGGGAACTTTCAGCCAGATTTACTCGGCGTATTCTATTGAGAGTCGAGATAAAGTGGCCGTGAAAGTGGAGGCTCCTAGCTCCTTAAAGCCAGTGCTGGAGTGGGAGAGTTTGATCCTAAAGAGTCTGCAAGATTGCCCTTATGTGTGCCGCTACTACTACCACGGGTAAGCACAAATACTTCATTGTCTATTATACGAGGATAAACATTATAATATTTGTGGATGGGTGTCTACAGGAAACACGGAGATAGCACTGTGCTGGTGATGGAGCTGCTAGGAGACAGCATGTCGATGCTGCGCATGTCCCCTGACTCTATCCACGGCGTACCGCTGGCCAAGGCGGTAGCAGTAGGTTTGGAGATGCTGGACTGCATCGAGGCTTTCCACCGCCATGGGTACGTGCATCGCGACATCAAGGCGTCGAACTTTGCACTGAGCGCTACAGCGGATCGCAATTCCGCAAAGACTGCTCGCTACTATATCATTGATTTTGGCCTCTCGAGACAGCACCTTGGTGAGGATAGAAAAGTGCTTCCAGCTCGTTCTATGGCAGAGTTTCGAGGTACGTCCATGTACGCGTCGCTGAGCTCTCATCGTCGACAGGAGCTAGGCCCTAAGGACGATCTTTGGTCGTGGTTCTACCTCGTTATGGACTTTTGCGTGGAGAACTTCCGTGGGCTGCCGATGCGCAGCAAAAGAACCGAGAAACCGTGCTTACGTTGAAAGAACACTACACGGAAAAGAACCCCAGTTTGTTAGTGGAAGGTCTTCCAGGAGCTATCCAACTGATGGAAATGATGGATTATCTGCAGTCGCTGAAGTATGAGGATTTCCCAGACTACGCGCTCGTACGCAAGCAGCTCCAGGCTGTTGGCGAGAGCTCACTGATGTCCGACAACAGTGACAGTGGAGACGAGGAGGAACGGAAAGAGAAGAAAGCTTCCCAGGCTGCAGCGTCTGTGTCTGCAATTGACTGGGACGCTATTGAGTCGGAGCGCGAACGCGCATTACTGTGGACAGAAAAGGCTGAGAACTTGATGACCAGCGATGCGGCGCCGGAAATGATGTTGGCGATAGCCAAGCGGTTTAACACCTTTTGGTCCAGCGAAGGTTTGTCGCTCGATGAGCGGATGCGAGTGCAGGGTGTGGTGTATTCTATGGAGAAGAAACTGCGCGCGCGCTCTAATGTGTTTGCACCGCCGCCTATCCAGAGCTTCGTAAAGCGCCGCCAATCAGAGCAGAAACTGCGGTCGGATGCGCTCGTAAACGCCGTGAACGTGACTACGAAGTTCGTCAGTCTTTAGAAATTAAGAATGTCCGACGACTGACGTCCAACGGCTCTGTTCACGGGTCAAGTGAGACTGCCCATGGATTTAGCGCAGAGGGGACTCCGATGGAGGGGCAAAGTAAGGTCGATAGTGCGGAGTCGCAAAAGCAGGACCGACAAAGACTGAGAGTTCTATGGAGGTTTCTGACAGCGAAGCTGCTGGGCCTGGACGAAATAGCCACGCCACAAACGAAGAGGCTATTGCAGCGACTTCGAACAGACAAGCTCCAACCACTCCAGCAGCGGCACCGTACAATCAGCCGCCTCCATTGCCCCCTGCGCATCGATGGAACCAAACCCACAGCGGCCCAGTCCCTCCTCCTCCTCCACCACCACCTCCAGGAATGCCTTTTTCGGTCCAGCGTCCTGGCGGGTTCCCACCCCGCCTCCACCTCCGTCAGCTAAACGCTTTGGAGCAAATATCGGCAGCCCCTACGGACGGCCTCCACCACCACCACCACCAGGGTTTCCCCACAATGGAAACCTCGTTACGAAGGCGCCGCAGCCTCCTCCTCCGGCACCGCAAACTGCCCCAGAACATCACGCGCCTGACCGCTACTATGGAGAAAGTCGAGTTTACCGCGATTCGCAACCGGAACGGGATGAAGGAGGTTATCGAGCGGGGACCCAAGAAGACAGAGGATATGGACATCGTCCCAAACCATCTCCTAGAGAAGACCGAGGATATGGAGTCAAGCCGTCCCCGAGAGAAGATCAAGCGTATGGGCATAAAGCAAAGCCTTCTCCAGGCTATGGTCGCATGAAAGACGAGGAGGCCGTTCGCTATGAGCGTCCATACGAAGAGGACCAACCACGGCCTTCGCGGAGTAGTCGATCCCGCTACCCAGAGGAAGACGAACGATACTATGAAGAGAAACGAGCGAGGTCTCGTGAGAAGCAGCTTAGGTACTCGACAGAGGAACAGCAGGACAAGGAACGATACTACGAAGACAAAAGGCCGCGCTCGACGAGAGAGAGTCGCAGCAGTCGATACCCTGACGAGCAGCCGATCCCAGAGGAGTACTTCGAAGAGAAACGACCGCGCTCGCACTCGCGATCGTCCCGGCACGGCGGAAGTCGTTCGCGTCGTCGCACTTACTGAGCTCGTCGTCGCGATCACGCTCCAGGTCTTACTCTAGATCTCCCTCTCGTTCCCGGTCGCCGAAGCCTCGCTCGTATCGCCACAGCAGCCGCGACTATGTGGACAAACGTGCCCACCGCGAATACGCCGAGTACTCTGAAAGCCGTGAGTACCCTGATAAATACCATGAGAGCCAAAAGATCGTGGAAGCGAAGCGCGAACACTCGCGAAAGCCACGTTCCCGCGCCCGCAGCAGCTCGAGGTCCGCGTCCAGTTCCCGTTCGCGTTCTGGGTCGCGTCGCCGCCGCTCGTCCGACTTGAGTCGCTCTCGATCGCGTCACGCTTCGCACTCGACTTCCCGTCGCCGGTCGCACTCAAAGGACCACGACTATCATCGTTCTCCGTCCCCTGACCCCCACCACTCTCGCCTCGGGAGCAACTTCCGCAGTATCGCCGTTCTTCGTCGTACGACCGCCACCAATCCCACTCGCGGGAATACGCGCACGAAGAAGGCTCCTGGGGTGTCGACATCCGCTTCAAACCAGCTCCTTCCGACAAACACCGCCGCAGCTCTCGATGGCAGCCGCGAGGATGAAAGGTATGAGGGAATTCGGGCCGCTACAGTAGCGACGAGATGAGACTAATCAAAATGATCACGCCTGATTTGTTCACTTGGATTCACTATACCGATTTAAACCGTTTTGGCGCGAAAGTCGCTCCTCTGACAAATCATCTAGCAAATGCCCCGCTTGGACCCGCTGTTCGAGTTCGACGCGCCGCAGACGTTCGTGGACTTGACGGCGACGTCCTCCCTGTTCCTGCAGGCGCACACGACCCGTGGTTCGATCAGGTGCATCCGCAGCACAGCAAGTCAAGTGCAGACCTGGCGCGGAGTTGGCAGAGACAGTCAAGAGACTGGAGCAAAAGGACAAACACAAACAACAGAGACAGAGTCTGGGCAAGGAGAACCGCCGTCCTAGTGGCGACTGGAGAGATATTATTAAGGCCAGGAACAAAGAGCTCCAGGACCAGCGCAGGAAGAAGTTCCCGAGCCTCAAAGAGAGCAGGAAACTCCATGAACCTTTTCAGCATAAGCGGAAGAGCGAGGAGCCTCAGCAGCCTCCCAAGACTCACAAGAGAGTCAAGTTGAGTGGAAGAATCCCCCTGAAAGAGAGAGTCGATGCAGGCAATAGACAGGAAGAAGTGAAGATGACGAAGGTGGAAGTGAAAGTGGTCAAGCCCAAAAGATCCAAGGACATGAAGAACTTGCACGAATTGATGGCAAAGCACAACAAAAGTTCAAGGCGGTGCACACATACGAGCCGCCACAGCACTCGGTGAGGGAGGTAAAGCAGGTAAGGAA
>JAAVTG010000175.1:0-40203 GCA_011947345.1 Phytophthora quininea | reverse complement strand
GAACACGTTGCCGGACACAAAGGCTGAGCAGACCCACTTTCTCCTAAAATTTCCTTACAAATGATATCGTCTCCTGTGGCAGTCAACACCCTGGAAACCGCACAAGTATGACCCAAAAGACTCAAATTTTGTGCTGAAAGAAGGCGCTGTAAATGGTTCGGGACTGGCACCGTCTCGTCAAGTGCTCTGCTGTCCACTTTCCACGAGCAGTTCAAGTTCTTAAAGGACAAAACGATCACGACCATGGCCTTCATTTCGACCGTCGATTTGACAAGCGAATCATGACGTCGAGTCATCTCGAAGACAAGACCAAGTGGCAATGCGTTCGCTATGACCACAACGAACGGAAGACGCGATTGATCGAGGCAAAAGATATGGCGACTTGCTGAAGAGTGGTGGGGATTTCCATCTTGTGATCGTCGATGGCTGGTACGACGTGGATGTACAAAGTAATGACCAAGAAATGTGTGTCTTGGTTCTTGAGGGGAAAGGAAAACTATCGACGACTGGCATTTGTTTGCTCGATGGCATTGCGAATTAAAAAGCATTACAACCTGGACTTGCGAACTCGTGCGCTTGACTTCCGTGTGTGCTCGTGGACTCTTGAAGAGTACTCGAGGCAGTCAAAAGCGACGACCTTTTGCGAATGTTCGAGTTCCTCGACGCTCCAGTGGATGCGAATGTGACTCGAGAAGAGATGGTGGAAGCTAGTACAGCTACGCCGGCGGATCTTGCCGGCTCATGTTCGCCACTTGCACTAACACCGTGAGGGATTTTCTTATTCATGCCGCGGAAAATGTTGAAACTCACGGCAAACAACTGGAAGCAATGTTCTTGAGAGGATCGTCCCGGGTGCGACCAGCGGTCAGTCGATTTGCCGCTGAAGTGATTGGCATCAAGTGTGGCCCTGCGTTCCGTAAGAATTTCAATGTCGTACCGCGTGGCGATTTTCCCCAGGAAAAAAAGCGTTCGAGGTTGTCAGATTCGACAGACTCGAGCGTTTCCAATACCTTAATTGCCCGGCTTGCCGTCAACGCATTGAACAGGAAACTATCCGGATGTTGGTCCAGTGATCCTTGCCCCACAATGCGGACTGAAATGAGGTTTGCCTTCGCGCACGCGAGAGTCGTACATGTTATCCAGTTTGCGAATAGTAGAAATGCAGAGACCAACATGCCCACCAGTCAACACCGCCAGATGCGAGCAGAATCTCAATAGACGGCTACTTGTAGCAGATTTATGTTGTGCGCCGAGCATCTGTGCTTCATCCACCACAAAATATACAGTGTATCCCTCCGCAGTGAGCGCTTTGACGTGACTCTATTCAGCTTTGCACTCTTGCTCGAACACGTCGTTGAAATTTTTGTCGCCATCGATGACGGCTAAAGAGAAATTTCAAACTGCAACATTGTCACTTTGCTGTTGGTTGGCTCTAGCGAGTAATTCACGGCTAACCAGTGCCGCGAGGGAAGTTTTTCCAGTCATTGGAAAGCTTTCGACCATCAACACGTGAATCAACTCGACTCGAGTGATAATTTCATTTGTCAAAGCTCTTCGAGGGCCTCCAGGAGATTGGGTTTCGATTCAAGAGCACCAAACGAAATGATGTCTGGTGACGGGAGCTGCACCAGCTCGTGGATCGGCTTCGAAGCTGGATCGTCCATCTTGTAGAACGTCAGCAATCGACCAAAATGTGTTCATTGGCTTCAGCTCATTATCTCCAGGCGGGATGTTCCTCTCCTCAGCTCCAGAGCCCATGGGCCTTCATTCGACAGCCACTTTCCGTCTTTGCTGATCAGAGTTAGCTCTAGGTCCCCGGCGTTGCATGGAATCAGCTCTGAGTTTGTCGTCTTGATCTCGTTCATCATTACACCCACCGCCCATATCACTTTGTCCGGTAGAAGGACCGGGACCATTATATCTTTTCTGGCGACCACGTAATTCAGCACCACCGCTCTCTTTTCCGTCATCTTGCCGGTGGGGAAGCTTGGCGCAAAACAAGGTGGCGGACGACGCTATCTATCCCTCAAGGCAATATAGCAAAGCACTAAGTTCATTGGGGTTTATGGAGTCGGGATACATTGAGAGCAAGTCGTTGGCCGGACACCAAGCGAGTAGGAAGGAAGATAACCACAAGTGCGACGCCATTCAAAACGAGCTAGTGTGGTCTTCTTACTCTCGGCAGCTCTGCGGAATCATTGAGCACTTCTTCGTGCTCTTCAAAAGGCGCCATCATTATAGATCCATGTCCTCCACGACGGCTGACGGCGGCTGTCGGTTCTCCGCAAACTGGAGCTTGGTCGGATCGGCTACATTTGCTTGCTGTTGTTGTTGCTGCTGTTGCAATGCAAACGCCGCTGCGTCTTCGGCTGTGCCTACATTCACCACAACCCACACCGGGTCGCCAAAGAATCCTTGCGAGCAGTGCAGTCTCCAACTACCGGCATATGATCCGGGGGCAGCGGGCATGCACAGTGTTGCATGTATATCTATCCGCTGTCCTGCCTGCGCTGCCACGGGGATCTGCTCGGGTCCTTGGAAGCTCGTGCCTTGAGCAAACAACAGTCGCGTATCTGCTGGCCAAGTCTCGCCGGAATTCACAAACGTCCATTGCTACAAAGCAATTAGCTCTGTAGATACAAAAACATGATAATACCTTTTATAAACCTACCATTTGGATAGGTGTCTCTGGAGCAAACAGTGTGCTCTGGGAGGCTGACAAGTCGCTGACGAATTGCGCCTGGTAGGACGCCGAGTTGGGCTGCTGGTGCTGCTGCCGTCTCTGCGCCGCGTCCTCGTCGTCCTCCATGTCCAGATCTCCTGCAGAGTCCATACCTTCCATGGAGTTTACACTGGGGCCAGCTCCAGTGGTCTCCATCGTGGCCAAATAGTTATTAGCCGCCGTCTCGACGTTCCAGTTGCACGACTCGAGGAAGAAGGCGGCCGTGTGCGTGTCCAGCTGCAGTAGGTGGGCGAATTGGTCCACCAGCTCGTCGTGGTCGCTGGTGGTGATGCTCTGGAACATCTGCAGCAGGTCGTCGGCCATGGCGAATGGCTACGCACACAGTAGCATCCGTAGAACAGAGATGACGACATTAAATCTTTATTTTCCCGGTAGTTAGAGAAAGTTGAGGGGATCATTTAACACGTACAGATAGGTAAGACGATGGAGGAGAAGGTGACACCAGCGACAGTGCTGGAAAAGGTTTGTAAGATGCGCTAGCAGACGCGGAAGCACAGCAGAGAGCACGCTGAGGGCGTCGACACGAACTTCAAAAAGTTTTTGTCAGAAAATATCACAAGGTCGCACGAAGGTTCGTCTACCTTCGGTCAACATTCCTCCGTTTCATGTGGTCCACACCCCGTATCTTTTGCCCATCCCCTTGAACCTGAAGGGCCGTATCCAACTGACAAGCATCATTGCACGCCACCTATCGGACTGCTACCTGGCTCCGCGTCGTCTCTACTGCCTTGCAAAGCTCAGAGCTCATTGCGCAAGTATCCAGCTCCCTCGCAAGTCCTCCTTCCTTCCTCCTACCATGATGCTGCTCCGCTCCGCTCGCTGTGCCCCTCGAATTGCCGCTAGAGGCTTCGCAACGGCTTCGGGCACCCCGATCATCAACTCGCACAATGAATGGGACCCGCTGGAGGAGGTCATTGTGGGCCGCGTGGAAGGCGCCACGATTCCCGAGTGGCATGTGGCCGGCAAGGCTGTGTGGCCCAACAAGCACTGGGATATGTACAAGACCAAGGCTGGTCAACCGTTCCCCCAGAAGCTCCTGGAAGGAGCCGCCAAGGAGCTCGACTATCTGGCTGAAGTGCTTAAAGGAGAAGGCGTCATTGTGCGTCGACCTGAAACGGGCAAAGACTACTTCAACCAGCCAGTCGAGACGCCGGACTTTACGAGTCGCTCGCAGCTCTACGCTGCCATGCCGAGAGACGTGCTTATCGTCTTTGGCAATGAAATCCTAGAAGCTCCCATGGCCTGGAGATCCAGGTACTTTGAGTTCCGCCCCTACCGCAAGCTCATCAAGGAGTACTTCCAGGTAAGGATGGAAGCAGAGATTGTTGCTAGGTCTTGGACTGATACCTTCCTTGCAGAAAGGAGGCAAGTGGACGGCTGCCCCCAAGCCGCAGATGAGCGGCGAGCTCTACAACGATGACTGGAAGGCTGAAAGCGGCGTCTTTAACGTACGTGCAGCAGCTATAAGACTAGTACTAGCATGCTAACGATATTTCGTGCTGCAGTCGGTGGTGACAGAGTTCGAGCCGACGTTCGACGCGGCCGAGTTCACGCGTATGGGTCGAGACATCTTTACGCAGCAGAGTCAAGTGACCAACAAGTTCGGCATCGAGTGGGTGCGCCGCCACCTGGGCGACGACTACCGCGTGCACGTGCTCGACTTCCAGGACCGAAACGCAATGCACATCGATGGCACGTTCGTGCCGTTGATGCCGGGCAAGCTGCTGGCTAATCCCTTCCGCCCGTGCATCACTGGACGTCCGGTCAAGACGTACTCGTACAAGAACAAGGAGTACACGTACCACTTGCCGGACATGTTCAAGGGCTGGGACGTGTTTGTGGCACCGGAACCCGAACTCTCCAAGGACCACCCGCTCTTCTTCACGAGTCCGTGGACGGCGACGTGCAACGTTCTGGTGCTGCGGCCGGGTACGGTGATTGTGGAGGCGCACGAGAAGAAGGCGCAGCAGTGCTTCAAGGAATGGGGATTCGAGGTCATCCCGGTGCCGTTCCGCAACTTCATGCCTTTCGGCGGCTCCTTCCACTGCGCAACGTGCGATGTTCGTCGTACGGGAACGCTGCAGTCCTACTTCGACTAGAGAAGCGTAGCGAGAGACCTAGAAAGCTTCATCACTTACGTTTTGGTCGTCACCACTCTCAATCAACACTGTTTTTGCCGGGACAAACCTTCATTTGAACCTATCTGCTTGTTTTTCAAAGCTTTCTCGTCGCCATTTACCATGGCGTGACATTGTCATTGATCGGGTCGTTCGGGTTGCGGATGTTGGACAGATATCCAGTCATCCACGCATCGTTGTTCGCGTCTCGACCATTGCTGACGGTCTTGCCGTACAGATATCGATCACATGGGTAGCCTCCGCCATTTCTCATGAGGATGTTGTTGCCTCGATACCCTTGTGGTCCTCGATAGCTGGCTGGGCAGTCCATGCAGTCGGTCAACGACTGCACTCCTTCCGACATGGAATATTTCCCATTCGGACACGGCCCCGAGCATTGACTCGTCGTGAGACCCGGAGACGACCCGTACACGCCCATGGGACATGGTTTACAGGCCAAAATGCTCTTGGCGCCGAGCTTGTCGTTGTACGTTCCTTTCGGACACTTGGCGGTGCAGTCTTTGGTGACGAGACCGGGACTGTCACCATACACACCTCGTGGACAAAATTCGCACTCTCCGATGGTAATGCCAGCACCGGTGGGGCGATACATTCCTCGTGGACAATCGACAGGAGAAGGCTGAACGCCAAGATACAATCGCACTGCAAAATAAACAAACCTTAGTAGCTTGATCAAAGACATGAAAAGCCAATGAGGATCAGACGAACTTTGAACAAATTCGTGAGGCGGCATTTCCAAGCGAAGATGGTTGATTCGTCGAGGATGATCGGACAATAACTGCTCATACCCTGCGGACGTTTTGATGAGACGGATTGACAAGGAACAAAAGTATCATAGTTGCATACCGTGAAACATCGCGGTCGTCAGGAATGCGACGCACAAGGCTGTTGCGATGCGGCGAATAAACTTGAGGAGTACAGCGTCCATTACTGGTAGCCTTCACGTCTCTGGAAACTCAAGACGCTTTCTCCTTTGGATAGGACGGCTGTTCAGCCAGACGCACCAATTTGGGAAGTCTTGTCCAAAAACCTTTCTATAACCGTTGATGAAATCCAACTGACCGAGTCACCGACATAGCGCGGTGCAACCGTAGCAATTTGAAAAGCACCAACTTCTCATAGCGCTTACCCCACGATATTCCTAGTTTGCTACTTGCTGCTAACGTTAAATTTCTCCCAGCATTACATTGATTCGATCCCTAAGCCATAGCCGCCGAAGGACTTGTTTGTACCATAGCGCCAGTGTTTACAGCAAACAGCAACTCGAAAGGTAACTTGCCCATTCACAATGACGCAATTGTTAGAATAAAAATATCAAAATTAAAACGCTCAGCAAAAATATCAGGCGGCTATTGCTCCTGTTCGAGTGGCAATTCAACGGTGCCAGAATGACATCACCGCCAACAGCACGTATTCCTCCAAACTCAAGATCCACGTATCCCAGGTTCCATTACAAGTCACGAAACACCACTTTCTTAGTGATATCGAACCCGATTTCCACACCCCACACATATTGAGGAATGGAGTTCAGCATGACTTGTAGTTCTGGTTTTGTCTTCTTTAATTCATGCTCAGCAATCACCGAGCGCAAAAACTTGTAAGATAGTCCCTTCGTGATGATTTTTGGCGGCTTTTCCCCGCATCCCGTAAAGCCTTTTGGAGCTCGCCGATCGTTCGAATCGGGTTTGGGAGAGAATTCAAGATACGCTCCCTATCGGGCCCGATGCTTCTTAGTTGGCCACGCTGTCACCGTCGTTTGCAGCGTCGATAATAATTTCTTGGTGTTCAAAACCCTCGGCAATCTCTTTCGGAACTGCAAAAATGAACGCGGCTCTACTTGGATCCTTCAGCACCGTATCTAATAGGTCCAGCCGATTCAGCACGTGCAGGATACCTTCACCGCTCACGGGGTGCGTCTGGGCTATCGTCATTTGAAACATTTGCAACTTGGCGCTTTTCTTTCGGTAATAAAACGAGTCGATCGCCACAAAGTTCTTCGCCCGTGGAACAAAATACGGACCCCGCGTTAGTGTTTCGGCCGAGAACTCGTCATCAAAGTAGCTGTAACGTTCTCGTTTATGAACCTGCTGCGATTTCTCCATCGAAAACGAAAACACAAACCCCACCGCTTTCTGTTTTGTCTTTTTGTGTGTGAATTTCTTGTTGCCATCCTTTGCCCAGGCACCTCTTGATCCGCTGGACTCATCATCCTTGGCATACATCATGCGTGTTTCAAATGAGTGCCCATCTACTAAGAGGTCGTGCACCTTCTTTTCAAATAGAGCCCCCGCAGTGAAGCAGCAGCATCTTTACCCTCAAAAGCCTGGAGTATTTCACTCTGTTTGTAGTCGAGAATATCCTCATATTTCTCCACCAACAAGTGTTGCACAAAGTTGGAAGTTGTGACCGTGTATTGCCCCAGTTGTCTTTCACAGGCTCATAATGAACAATACGGTGGCGATCCTTATCATTGTTTTTCTTGTTGAGAAGGCGCGTCCCGTAATCGAGCTTGTCGAACTGATCGATAATTGACTCCACTTCAACTTGACGGTCTAACAGGAAATCTGGATCTCTGTGCAGGCATTCCCGAGCCATACCTCCGAAAATGCGAAAGCGATTCACGACAAGCGGCGCCACCAGCTCCGTATTGTCTGATTTCAGCGTCAGATTCAGTCCATGCGCGACGGCTCGGAGTTCATCGATACCCCACAACGGCATGATCACTCTTGGGTACATGGATCCTTTTCGAATTTTTCCAGCCAAAGTTTGTTCGGACTTGTGAACACCACTCCTTTTGCGTAAGGCGGGGTGTTTTTGGCGGTCCATCCGCCAGCATGATAAGTTTCTTTCCGGCTTGAGCCTTGGTTTGCGCGACAAGTTGGTCCATAAAAATCCCCTCCGCAGTCTCGGGCTTTGTCTTGCCATTGCTCCACACTGCGACTGAGCTTCTTGACGAGTCTTTCTGATATGATGTGACGATGACTGTTTTCTCTTTGAACTCGAGGCGATAGCGTTTCAAAAGTACGCCAAAAGAGGGACTCGCCAATGCCTACAATAAAACAAAGTTACCAATAGATTAACGTATACGGGCATCCCGCCAAAACCTACCAGGTGTTCCTGTGACGGTGACGATTTGAGCTCGGTCCACGACTTCGCCTTTGTACAGCAAGCGGATAATATGGTCGTAGTAAATCGGGTAACAATCGCGGACGTAAAACATCCGCTGTCTGTACGAGGGAAGTATGACGAGACCCTTTGGGAACGTCATCATTCCCCGTTCTGGCGCCGCTTTATTGTCATCTTCGTCAATCCCATCGTCCTCGTCATCCTCTTCCCTCTCATCCTCGTCCTTGTCGTTCTCGTCATCCTTCAGAGCCCCCTCATTTCGTCTTCAACATCAAACATGTTGTAGTCCGCTGAGAACCGCTGCTTCTTCGACGTGCCAGGATCATCCTGAGGATGCTGAGGCGGGCTGTGCCCACCTGACATCATAGCTGCCGCAGCGTGCTTTCGGGAATGAACCGAAGAAGGCCTCCGTGGATGCATAGACCTCTCATAAAGCAGATTTCCCAGCATGTACAAACTTCGAGCTGCTCTCCGCAATAGAGAACCGAGCGACGAGCGCCACCGACCACCCAGCCAAGTAATTGAGCCTTCAGCCAGCTTGGAGCGACAAAAGACAAGTCAGCAATGCAAACAGTGCTCCTGATTGTGCTCCTGTCACTATTGGCGATACAAACTATTGAGGAGTGCTCAATGACAACGACAATGCTTGAAAACGACAGGAAGCGATATCATTGAAGTGGCCTTGTGTTGCCGCGGCTGGTGATATTTTTCCGTCGAACTGGGGAGGAGTACGGGTTCGTGCGGTTTAACAAGCCCGACACGCCACAGATAATTGCCAATGCGCACCCAATGCAGGCCACATTTATTCTGGAGTCTCCGCTACTTTGCCTTGGGCAGCGCTGCTTCATCACATGCATAATTTCCCGCTTGGTTGATCGCAAAGTACAAATCTGTTGCGATGCGGCGAATAAACCTGAGGAGTACAGCGTCCCTTGCTGGTAGCCTTCACGTCTCCGGAAACTCGAGCGCTTTCTTTTGGATAGGACGGCTGTTCAGCCAGACGCACCAATTTGGGAAGTCTTGTCCGGAAAAATATCATCACCACGGATTACCGCCAGAAAACACAAATGAAGACCGACATGGCTCGTTGTTGCCATAGCAGAAGCAGCCTGAAAGCGATCTCGTCCTAATTCATTTTGTGAACGTGTTTCCCCACATTTGACGACTTATTCAAGCCTGCTATGAATGCGTACACTCCAGTCGTATAAAGCGATTTTCCCCGACAAATTGGTTCTGCACAACTGCCACCTTTTCCGTGTCTTCATTGTCCAGGTTGACGTTGCTACAGCACTTCCGTTGTGGGGTGGCGAATGGCGGACATGAGTCGAAGCCTCCACGTTGAAATCCTTTGTCTATCATCAGCACCAACCGAATCAAAACCGAGTTCCATTCCATGAATTCTGCTTGTAAAAGCAAACCAATACATTTTACCTCACTTCGGCGCTTTCTCCTTCACTTTGAGGCCACATGAGGTGGTCGATAAAATGGCGAGAAGCTGGGAAATACTGTCCGTGCTGTACATCAAACCGAACCTCTTCGGCTTGTAATACAGCTTCTCCATCAACCATCGCCGTAGCCTCACCCCCAAACAATCCGCTCTGTCACCACTGCGCTGCACAACTTGTGCCTTTCACTGCCACAGATAATCCTGAAAGCGCCCCCGACGCAAGTGACATTGTTCTAGTTTATCGCCGCAGTCTCCGCTGCTTGCATTGGGCACGGAGGTCGACTGCTTCCTCCAACAACCAACTCCAGTACTTCTGTCAGACCTCGCTCCAGCGATCATCAGTACCGCTACCTCTAAGGCCTCGCCACGAAGCCTCCGCCACCGCAGCGGCTGCTTCATTATCATTTTCTGCTTGGTCGATTGCGAAGTGTCAACCCGGCCACTTTTATGTTTCATATTGACTCGAGGTTTTATGTATGCCTACATAAAACCTCGCTTCTTTGATCCCCCTTTTGAGGAAGAACCAAAGTGCCGCGTGTGGCCTCTGTGACCGCACAAAAGCCGCAAGAAGTCGCCTCTCTTGCATCCGCTGGTAAGTTTTCTCTCTACTTTCGGCTCCGTCGTGTCCGCGGGTGTCTGTGGCCTCGATGCGCGTGCTCCGCGTCGTCTGAATCGTTCTGGGGGCCTCGGAACGCATTCGCGCTCTTCAGCTCGCGATTTGGACCTGTTCCCGTGCTCTCAGCGAAGGGGGAACGGTCTCAGTCGAAAGAGCTGCGTCTCCGCTGTCGATTGAGCCCCTCGGGGCGTGCGAATGGACCCATTTTCGACGATTCCGCACCACTTTCCCGCGAGACACAAGGAGCTTCTATTTTGGGGACCTAGTGTACACTTTTTGCTGACGAGAGTCGCGCTGTGTGACGCAGATGCAGTAGTGCAGTGCATCGAGGACCCCACGAGCACGTACGGAGCACTGAGCGACGAGAAATGAGGGCTCGGAAGCTAATACCCAATGTTATGTATTGTTGGTGTGGCACAGTTGAGATGGCGTCGGACAGCGACGGCAGGGACAGCAGCGCCGCCATCCTTAGGTCCATTCGCGAGAAACTTGTAGAATATAAAGAATCGCTCTTGCGGTATGTGGCAAACTGGGGAATCATACCTGTTTTAGCTAACTTATTACTTATTTATTGTTATTTTATTATGTAGGCAGCTAGTGGACGAGCAGGAGGCGGCGCTTACAGCCGAAAAAGAGCAGGAGGACCAGGACAATAATGCTACAAAGCAGGAAGACGCTCCGAAGGAGACGCAGCCTGACGTTGAGGTGAAACAGGATGCAGAACCACCCGCTGCAGAAACTCCAGTGGTAGAAGACGAGGAATCTGTGGTGGTTCATGAGAAATTAGTTCAGGATGAGGCTGTCTTGAAAAAGCGGAGATTGGAGGAGGATGACAGCGCTGCTATTGCGACTGAGGAGGAAATTCCTATGAAAAAGCCAAGACGTCCAAAGCAAAGGACAACTGCAAGCAGGAGCCGACAGTTGACGAAGTAGTGAACGACACAGTTCAAGAGACTGTGACTGTGCCGCATATTGGCGAAAATATTGCGGATTCCGAGCTACCGCCACTAGAACCCGGAGTATTGCACCGTGTTGTACGGATGTCCGTACCCCCACGCAAATATTTAATGCAAACAAGACGAGAAGAGGAGGCTAACAGACGCGAGGCAGTTCTGCAGCAGCAACAGCCTGTCCTCTTGGCTCCGTCGTCTGCAGTTAGCAACGGTGTAGCTGGTGCCAAGAGGACGGCGCCAACACCTCGTTCCACGTCGACTTCGGTGGATCAGGCCAATTCGATCTTCGAGAGGAGATTGCGGGATTCAGTACGGCTCCGTGGCGAGGTGAATAAGCGTCGCGCTGCACTGACACGGAAGCGACAGCTACCGAGATTACCCGTACCAGCTCGAGGCAAGTCTCATTGGGATTTTTATTGGAAGAGATGAAGTGGATGGCTACAGATTTTTCACAGGAGCGCAATTGGAAACGAGTCGTGCAACGGCATTTAGCAGCCGATGTGATTGTCGCGAAGAACGCAGAAAGTGTGCGTCAGGAGCACGAAAATCGTCAGTTGGCGCGTGGAGTTGCATTACAGGTATCAGCATTTTGGAGGACGATGGAGCGGATTGCAGCGAGGTCCAGGGTGCGCTTTGAGGCAGCAGGCACTGAGACCCCAGCTGCAGTTGATGGGGATGATGCGATGTTAGGAGTGGATAAAACGATTTCAGAAGGTGATAGCAAGCGGAGCGAAAGTGATGTGGACACCACTGCCGACGGTGTAGTGGCGTTAAAGTACCATACGATTGACGTTGCAGGAAGTAGCGACGTCAATAACAATGTGCTAAAGGCTGCGAAGACGCACATGTCGTATATAGTGAGCGCAGGAAAGCGAGCACGTAGTGCCATGAGCTCGTCTTCAGAGACCTCTGACGACACCAAATGGTCACAGCGTGAAACAGCCTTCCGGGAACTGCAAGCGAGGTGTACAGCCTTGCAAGCAAAAGGAGGCCCGACCATCATCTTGGCCGCATTTCAATTACTAGCTCTGCGATGGATGCTGGATTTATACTCCAGTGGACTTAACATTTTCTTGAACGACCAGTTAGGTATGGGCAAGGCAGCAACGATTGTTGCTTTTCTGGGTCTCATTGAAATCGTCAATGCCAACCAGCTCCATATGAAAGAAGAAGGCGCGTCGGAGAAGCCGACAGGTCCGCACTTAATCGTTGTGGCGGAGGAAGAGCTTCACATGTGGCAGTATTACCTTCGGATATGGCACCCGGATCGACGTATTCAGTTGTACGATGGTATGGGAAAAGCGCCTTCTTATAGAGAACAATTACAGCGCGAATGGAAAACAAAACCGCGAGCTCACGCGCAGAAGAGTGAAGATGCTTTTCTGATTGCTCCTCCTGATGATGACGACGAGGAGATGGAAGACGACGAGTGTGCTGAGCCTGTGTATTGTGTTTTGTGTCCTGTTGGTGCCTTTGCGAACGATCGCGATGCTTTCGTGGCATTCGCAAACTGGCAGATCGTTGTGGTCGAAAATGAGCACGACAGTCATTTCGAAGACGCTGACTGTGTGGCTGCTTTGCAGCAGCTTCGACAGCGTCAACGACGGATTCTATGTAACGGCCAACCAGTTGAGAACTGGAAAAGACTGCGCTGCGGTTGCAGTACGCTGAGTTTTTAGTGCGAGAGGCTTCTAATAGTGCACTTCAAGACAATCCACACCGAGTGGAGGAATGGCCACCGCAGCTGCTGGTGGAGGGGACATCAGTGGAGGAAGTGATGCAACTGTATGGTAAGTCGACCAGCGCACGTGCGTCCTTATGGAAATCATCTTCTCAGCACGAAGGCTCCCAAAAATGTGTAAATACGCTTCTTTTAGCGCTCTCCTGCTTGAGTTTGCGGCGGGTTCGTAGCGAGGTGGAGCCGGAACTCGGAAAGATCGAAGAGATCAGTCTGAGTTGCCAGCTGAGTGCGTCCCAAACAACTCAATATCGTAATGCGCTCAGTGGTTTCGGCGCCTTGTTGGATGCGACTGGTGGACGCGAGGAACGTCTCAATGTCTGGCTACAGTTGATGCTGCGTTTGCGAGAGATTTGTAATTGTGTAGATATCGTGAACGACATGGACAAGCTGTCCCATGCAGATTTGAGGCTACTGACTAGCTGCTCGGCAAAGTTAGAGACGTTGGAGCCAATCTTGCGTCGACTAGCACTTCAAGAAGGCAAGAAGGTTGTGATCTACTGTCAGTTCAACGCCATGTTCCCCATCTTGGAGTTGTTTCTGTCATTGCTAGACATCACTTACGTTCGCGTGACGGGCTCTGTGGCTATGCAGCATCGTGCATTATGCCACTTCGCCGACCGTCCGATTGTCCGTGTGGCGCTCGTGTCCACAAGGCTATCCATGTCCAAGGGCACACGAGCTGTCTCGGTGTTCGGCGGGGAGACCATTATTGTCGTAGATAGTGACTGGAATGCGACGTGCGATGCGAAACTACGTGCAAGTTGGGCCAAAATGGCGGTAGGTGGAGCTGATACGCTTCCTGTTTATCGTTTGCACTGCGAGAACACCATTGAGGCGTCGCTATTACGCGTGGGGGCTTCTCTAACGGAGAAAGTCTTTGGTGAGATGAGTCCACAGGAGCTTCTTGCGGTGCCATCAGATATAAGCTTGGCAATAGAAAAGCCGAGCTGGTGGTCGTCCTCATCAAACAGTAGCAATGGAAGTGGCTTAACCAACACAGGAACGATATCTTCCTTGGCTGACACAGCAAGGGAGATCGAGATTGCTGAAAAGTATTGCGGCGATTCTAAGGAATTAGAGAGGCCGCTCATTGTGCATAATGCAGATCTGGATGCAGAGGAGCATCTACTGCTGGCTAACACTGACGAATTGACGCCTGTGGAATGGTACGCAGTGAACTATGTCCACGCTGTGACCGATAAGAAACAGCAGCAAAGCGAGGAAGGTAAACTCGTCGAGCGAGAGACCGAAAACCTTGACGATGATAATGAATCCAACGCGTTCTTTCAATCCGACCAGCGGTCGTTTGAAGAGATGGCCGCACTGGAAGCAGATCGCCACTGGCAAGAGGGTGAGGCCTCGTCGAATCTCTTTACCATCTACCGCCTCACTACAGTGGCAATTCAATGGAGAAGATGTTGAGTACAATGCGTATGGACGGGATGGAAACGCATTTCGAAGTGTACAGGCCGCCACAGCCATCGGAGTCCACAACGCCTCGACTTGCATCAGAGCCTGGAGAGACCACGGGAAACCAAATGACGTTTCGTGTTTCCTACCGCGTGCCGGCCCCGCCGCCTGTACCTTTGGCAAAGTCGAAATCGGAGCTTGCTGGGTCCACTAAACTCGGGAAAAAGCAGCGGGCCAATTCCATTACCACCTCTAAAACAGGAATGCCCGGTGTTGGGATGGGTTCTGCTGCAAATATGATCTCGGGCGTAAAGCGCAAGTTAGAATCACAGTTAGGAGGACTGAAGTCAGGCTCTCACAAGGAGCAGCGAGTAGATCTCGAAGGGATCCCTGTTCCTGATGTGTCTGAGTTCGCTGACGACGATTTCTGGGGAGATACCAACCTCGATGCTTTGGATTCCGCTGAATGGGATGACCCTGCGCTGAGTGGCATTCTTGGTGGCGCAACGGCGTCATCCACTTCAACGTCTAGCAGTTTAGCTGGATCAGCTGCAGGGGCAAGTGCTCATGCGGACGCTGGCCACACAAAGGCACAGAAAGGGACAAAGAAGTCCAAGACGACTGGGCGAGCTCGGAAGAGCAGCATGTCCGGAGATTCCGGGCGTGACACGTGGAGTGTGCAGGACGATATCGTGCTCAAAAAGTTGGTTGAGCTGTACGGCGCTAACTGGACGCTGATTGCTCAGGTCTTCAACTCGACGACGGCCGTCTCGCGTTTCTTCTGTAAGAAGCGATCTCCTCGTCAGTGCTACGATCGCTACGGTAAGCTCATTTCCGGGAATGCTACAACGGCAGGCGCTTCATCAACTGCTGGGATTAACGCAGCTAAAGATGCCAAGTCGGTTAAAGCACAGCGTGCGGCCGCAGCTGCGACTGCTCAACTCACTCCTGCCGTGTTGGATGCGCGCATTGGGCTGCCGTGTAACGAGCTGCTTCTTTCATTCCCACTTCGGCATTCCTTACCGGGTTTGCCGCCACCATCGATCGTGGGCTCTCCGAGCTTAGTGGAAATGACACTGAAGCACAGAAAGAAGGAAGAACCCAGCGTCGGCAAGAAAAACATGCTGGCAAGTGGCGGTTTGGACGATTTAAAGTCCATCCGCGGCTCGTTTGACGCGATTATCCAATGCATGAAGCACAAAACGTCGCCACCGCCAATCCCAATCCCCGGCGGAGGGGAGGTGACGCTCCTGCTGCCCCTGCAGCATCGACTGCACAAACAGAAGCAGCTTCGACTGATCTAGGCACGAAAGCTTCACTCACAGCGTCATCTACAGCTCCAGTATCTACAAATCCAACCGCAAAAGCTCCAGCTGCAAACGAAGCGCCTGTGGTAGTGCCACCGCCGCATAAATCCCACACAGACATGATCTCACTCTTGCCAGCGGTCGTATTAGGCCCTGACGAAGTGATCAAGCGCAGCAAGGAAGCTGCGGTAGTGGCAGTCCAAGCTGCGGCAGCTGTAGCATCCGTTGGACGTGACGGCTCGCCGCTTTCAGCTAGCGGAGATGTCATGCTAGGTGCAGGCTCCGGCTTTGGTGCGTCCGTAGGCAGTTCCATGCCTCGTAGATCACACGCTGCCAGTCTGACTAGCGAAATGGTAGCCGCTGTTAATACCGTGACGCCGACTGCGGCGATCCCGCCGACTAAACTACCAACTGCGAGCGCTTCTAGCCCTGCGTTGCAACCCGCGACGTCGCCATGGGGTGCTAACGGATTAGGCTCGAGTTCTCCAATGAGTGAGGGAGCGAAGGCCGAGACTCGACCTGAGAGAACCTCGCCGATGCCAGTAACGACATCGACGCTTCTTCATGTGCTGGACCGCATGCCAGAGATCAAGAACAAGATTCAAGCCATTTTGAATCGCACCGACTGCTCCGAGTCACAGAAAGTGGCAATGATTGCACGTTTGCTGAGTAACACCAATGCGATCAACAGCACAAATGCTGGAGGGGCTCATTCGACAGCTGCTACCCGAGCAGCACCGCTGTGCTGTCGGCGCTAACTGCTGACGCTGCGATGCTGAGCTCGTCGGGAATGCTCATCGACACGGAGGCACCTATCCCGATGCCAGCGTCATTGGCAGCCCCTTCGCCGCCAAGTAGTGCGGGAGCAACCACCACCTCCACATTAGCGTCGCCAGGACAGTTCCAGCCTCCAACATCTAAGTCATGAGGACTTTGCTCCAGCCTGCAATGCCAGCCCAAACAAACAACAAATAGACCTATAAGTTACCTCTGTTCAACTGGCTGTCAACTAAGTCAGCAACACATTCACTTTCGCCTCGGAGGAAATCAGTTCACCGTGGTAGCAACTTCCAGTTTCCTCTTCTTGCCAAAGCCTCTTTCAGTAGTCCTGTTGAGAACCACCTTGCTTGCCATACCTGGTGGTATATCTAAAAGCACCACCTCACGGCGCTGCGCCAAGTCACCATCTACCGTTGCAACAGGATCGCACTGCGAATTCAGACTTGCCAGTCCTTCGACTACTTTTCATCGAGAAACGGGAACGTGGCTTGACATACGGAACGGGAGCATAAGGTAAGCATCGGCGCTGCCTCCGTACTCTTCCTCTTCTTCGATGGGAAACCATTCGAATACACAAACCGACGATGCTTTTCACCCTTAGACTGCAGGCACATGTAGATCGGAATCACATCAGTTAATTTTTTGCTAAGAGGATTCAGCTCATAGGTAGGGCAAACAAGGTTGTTCTCAGCACGACTACTGAAGGGTCAACGCCCTACAACTCGCTGGGAGAAAATAAGTTAGCACGGAGCGGAGATGACTCTTTTAGATGTGGGCCCTATTGATTGATGGACAGGAACGGCATTTTTCAAAATTACTCCGAAGCGATACACGGGTATCGGAGAAATTGAAAGTGTCGATGGAATGCTCTGATGACGCTGCTGTCACCTTCGTCCAAGTGCGTAAGCGTCGGTGTATGAGTTGCATTTACTCCATGCCAACGCCTATTTGTTCTCGTTGCTCGACGCAGGCCAACCAAGTGAAGATTACCGAGTTCGCCCAGTTTGTGAACGACAGGGTGCTGGAGCTGTTGACAGTGCAGTTCACGAACGGTGGGGTGTTGACCCAGCAAGATACCCCCACATTACGAATGTACCAACGGAGGCTAAGAAGGTGTTGGCGGAAGTGTTCAACGCAGAACTGGAGATGGCTGGGTTTGACTTCATCCAGCTGCGTGGCGCCACGGCTCCAATCGACGCAACACATCTCAGCCCAGGGTGGCTTTCGACAGCAGCCACAGTGATGGCGACCAACACGCAGAACAGCGTCGTGGCGAACTTCACCAAGCGGCTGCGACGACATGCTCTGGAGACGCTGGGGCTCGAGAAGGAGGAGGCCCACGCCTTGGTCGATGCGGTGTTTGCAGCCAACTACACCGGTGATGACCCCGTGGTCCAGAGTCTGCGTGCAAAAACTCCGCGGGTTCCAAGCGGCAAAATAAGTTGGAAACCGCACGACTTGGTGCCAGTGAAATGCATGGATTCCTGAAGGACATCGAGGCTGCCAACGAGCGAGAAAAGGACAACGACGAAGTTGAAGAGCTTCGTGTCTACGGGCTCCTGCCGTCCAAAAGGGCTTCGAGGCTTCGTACTTCACCATGGACTCGAGTGCATTCCGAGGGCTTCTGAGCCCCCACGTCGACTTGACCATGACGGTGGGGCTTGGCAGCGAGACATGGACACTGGGGAGAGCTTGCGCCGGAAGAATAAGTCTCGGTGGAAAGAGCTCAGCGACCTGTGGTGGCGTCGTTTCTTCCGAGTCGACGCAGTGGAGAAGGAGGAGAAGGGGACATTCGCGAGAGAGATCTCGACGGATGGATACGGCGTCTCCATCCACATGAGCTGCCCTACCAGAGGAAAGAAGAAACGAGCCAAGAAACGGCGATCGAGCGGCGACGTGGCAGCCGACGCCACTACCTCAGACGACCTTGGACCCAGGCTCTCCAAGACACCAAAGGGTAAGCTCACCGACTACGACGTTGTGTGGGGATTGATCCGGGCCGAACAGACTTCATCACGGCAACGAACAACGCGGGCAAGACTGTGCGCTTTCGCACGACTGCATACCGTAGTGCCAGTGGGTTCATGCGTTCGAACCACCGCTCCAGGAACGAGATTGCCAAAGACACTGAAGTGCGCGACCTCCTTCGAGCCACGCCGACCAAGAAAATGGCGAGCCTATCGGTCTTCATGAAGCACATCAACTTTTCATTTGAGCATGGACGCAAGATACTAATCTTTTCTACAGCCGGATCTTCAGAAAGCTAAAGTTTCACCGATACACGCAGAAGACCCGCCAGATCGACCGTGCGATCAATGAGATGGCGCCAAACAACAAAAAGACGATCATTGGCTTCGGTGATAGTGGTGCTGCTTGCAACTCTCACATCAAGAACTGTCCGGCCGGCCCCGTCAAAATGTTAGCCCGCCGTCTCGCAGCTCGATGTGAAGTCGTCGTAGTGGATGAATTCAGGACCAGCTGTATGCACTTTGACTGTGCATGCGCGGCGAAAATGACCAACCAGACCACCAAGCGCGTCTTCCGCAACGAAAAAGAAAAAGTCGTGAAGGTGCACAAGGTCCTGCACTGCTTGACGAAAATGGAGGCTGCGGCTTGACCGTCGACCGGGACGTGAATGCGTCCAAAAACATTCTCAGCATCATCATGCGGCAGCTACGAGGTGACCCGACACGGCCAGAAAGACTGAGACGCCAACCACGGTCGACGCACCAGTGATCCCCGATCCATTTTACCCAGCCAGGCCATCCATCGGGTGGTAACCTCAAGGAAGCAGGTCGTCTCGCAGCGTCGTCTGCAGGCATTGCTGGCCGCCGGTCCGACAACTACACCAAAACAGCAAAGAAAAGTAGTAGGAGCGGCATTATTCTCAGTAACCCAAAGGTCGCAGCTAGAATCCAGTTGCACTTCGTCTGTCCGAGCGTTGCTCTGGTACCATCGCTCAAGGTGCAGCTCAGCATTCAAGAATTCGCAATGAAGGTGATTAATCGACAGTATTCCTCGTCGTCGGGTGTGCTTCCGATCGAGGGGTTGTCCATTGCTGGGACGGTGGATCTACTGACGCAAGAAGTTTTGGTCGCGTCGAGACATCGATGCACTCTCCAATATGCAGCCTTCGCCTCGGTGATTGATCGGCTACGAGAGTTGAGCACTTTGCTGCTGGATCAAGAAGATATCTTTGCTTTGGTGGAGGGGGACGAGATGATCATGATGCTCTCGATTCAGTTAAGCAGGTCACATTTACTTGGAGAAGTAGCTGTTCAAGATCAAGAGAAGGGAAGCACAGCTCTTGAGTCGGTACTGAAGGCTCTAGCACGGTCCAAGTTGGCTTTCCAAGCACACAAGAGAATCGATGATTTGGTGGATATGTATTTGCCTGGAGAAGCTACGGATTGGAAAACCAAATGGGAACAAGATTGCGAGGCTCAGCTTCAGTATTACAGGGAGCTGATAGAGACGAGTTCATTGACACGTGAAATGGAGGATATGTCTGAAAACAAGACACAGGAGCTGATTCTGCAGCTTCGATACTGGAGGAATATGGATGAGCTATCTCCAGGAGATGTGACCTTACTCGAGATGGTTATTGCACTACTTGGAGATGGAGATTTACCTGCAGAGCCTGATCCGGAGGATGAAAGGCCACAAGTTGAATGTAGTGAGGAAGGAATGTGCCTCCTCCTTGGCAAGAGGAGATCACACTGATGAAGTGGTTACCACAACGACGACCTCGAACGGTGGGAATCCCGCGCAAGACAATAAGAAAGGAATTTATCCCGGCCCACGAAATAAACTTCCAAACGGCCTGGTTGTTGGATCCTGAAGGTGAAGGAACTGAATTCAGCGGTTCGTCCTCGAGTTCACTGTACCAAGGTACATGGCTGGACACACTGGTGGCGATCCAACTTGCAGACGAAGTATCCCCACGATCGAAAGGTGGCGATCTAGCCGAAGCTGCTTCTGAAGTGTTTGCGCACCAAGTCAGAACGTGGTTTCACCTTAGTCACCCCAACGTACTCAAGCTGTTTGGAGGCTGCGACGACACAAGACGGGAGATCGACGTGTCTAATTCTCCTGTAGGCTCTCATGGGGAAATCACGGATCTCCGCTTCTTTGTTTGTGAGTACACACGCAGCGGAACGCTGCGCCAATATCTCAAGTATCACCGTCGAAGCGGCACTTCAAAATCCAAACGAATGCTGATGGCCTGGACTAAACTCTACGAAACAGCGCTTGGTCTCAAATACCTTCATCAACGAGGTATCATCCACGGTAGACTTCGCTGCCGAGAAATTCTGGTAGGAAACGATGAACATGCGAAGCTCACGGTCTTTGGTGGCCGACAAAACTACTCAGTGCTAGTCGACGACAAGCCAAGCTCAAATTTACGGTGGACGGCTCCCGAGAGACTCGGTCTTGGTCGTGAAAACTCGTACGATATTCCAGCGACCATGGAAACGGACGTGTTTGCGCTTGGCATGTGCATTATCGAGGCGATGACGTTGGAAGCCCCGTGGAAGCCGTTCGCAGATAGCGATGTCCGTTTGGCGATCATGTCGGGGTCGACGTTACCCCCACGACCGGAAGGAGTGTTCACCAACGATCAGTGGAATTTAATCGCTCAAATGTGCAGTCCAGACCCACGGAGACGACCAAATATTTCTGTTGTAGTGCATCGTCTGGAGACAATGATGACCAGAGCCGTTGCTATTGAGCAATTCGCACTTACGTTACGTCCGCGCACATCGCCTGGTACGACGCCAGATATTGAAAGCCATAATGATGAAGTTGATGAAGGAAAACTGGAAGTCTCAACGCCGCAAAGTGAGGAGTATGCGATTGCCGATATGCTGAGCGCCGTGCAATCGATGCTGAGCACTGTGAGCGAGTATAGTGCAATGAACGAGCAACTAGGTGCCAGGATACTTGACATCTACAGCAAACTTCGCGTTGCTGCTTCGCCGTGGAGCGATGTATTAGCAGACAACAGTGCCAAACCACGGCAGTGGTGGATCCGAGCGGCGCAACACCACATCCGCGAAGCAAGAAACAGGAAGGCCAAGAAGTCGCGTCGGGAGCGGATTGTCCGGTGGATGATTTGTTCGCCGTCTGTGTCGCTTGATGACAATGCCAGCAGTGCTCCACCTGCGTCGCCAGCCCCACCACCAAGCACTGCGACTTCATCGATTTCGTTTGCGGAACGACAGCGTGCTTTGAGTCAACTAGCCAAAGTGCTGAAGGATTTTCATTTGTGTCTACTGGTGGCAGCTCAGGAACCTGCGGAGACGCTGGCGATGCTCTGTGCGAGTCGAACGAGACTGGCGCAAGAAGTGTACGAGCTTCATTCCACGCTGGATCAGCTCTTATCTATGACCCCAGCATTGTGCACAATTCGAACTGCTGAAGTCCACAACTGGCAGGCATCGTGGGAAGATCAACGAGGCCTGCAAGTCCAGTCCGCTGCTCTCTTGAGACGTATTAACCAAAACTCCGACAACGAGGAAAAGGCAGATGCTGCGACTCAAGCACCAGTCAGTCCCAGCATTGATCGGTCGACATCTGCCGAGTCAGCAGTTCAACTTCCAAGCCATCAAAGCAGTCCAAGTCGTCGAAGACGATTCACAATGACCCAAGTACCTTCACATGCCGTACTGGCAACGATGAGCAGTGCTTGGAATTTGCGTCCGGTACTTCAAGAGAGTGATCCACTACCTGAATGGTTCGTCCCTCCTGAAGAAGTATTATTCAATCCAGGAGAAGCTTTCAGTAGAGGAGCGTTTGGTACTGTGCATAAAGGCAAGTGGTTGGACTCTCACGTCGTCGTGAAGAATGTGATCGTCAAGAACGACGACAGTCTGGAGACATTCCGAAGCGAGGTTGCGATCTGGTACTCCTTGAACCACCCGCATATCGTCAACCTCTTCGGTGCGTGCCATCTCGGGCGTAAACCTTTTTCGTGTGTGAGGAAGCTGAACACGGTCAACTGGTTAACTATCTACGACGTCGAAAGCCTGGGAAAGAAGACGACAAAGTTGACGTGTGTGAAGCTTGGCGCAAGCTCTACGAAGCTGCTCTTGGCCTGCAATATCTGCATGAACGAGGCATTATCCACCAAGACTTAAAGTGCGACAACATCCTCGTTGGAAAAGATGGTCGAGCCAAACTGGCGGATTTCGGCCTCAGCGCCAATGCGCTCCGACGAAATGCACGAAGTTTGGTAGGGAAGGTGAGCAAACCGATCGGTGCTGTTCGTTGGAAAGCACCCGAGCTTCTGAAGGCTGCTAAGGAAAACAAGGGCCCGTTAGTCCCGTCAATGGAAGCGGACATCTTCGGTTTTGGCATGTGCATTGTTCAAGCTGTGAGCGGGAAGTTCCCGTGGGGTAGACGTCTTCCCGATCCTGTAGTGGCATATCATGTCAAGAGAGGCAAGTTGCCTCCGATGCCGAAGCAGTTCAAACCTTCACAGTGGAAACTTGTGACCCACTTGTGTGCGTTTGAGCCGAGCGACCGCCCGGACATCGGCACTGTCGTAAAAGCACTCGGCATCATCGTTAGCGGTCAGATGCTCGAGTCCTCACTCTTCACATAACTACCTAGGCAATTTGTTTAAAATGCAATTTGTTCGCGACACGCATTATGGGGGTAATGCTGCTTAGTTGGCTTGTCTTGATCAAAGCCGTCTATGATACAGAGGCGGTGTCGAGCCTACATCAAAGAAGTACGTAGTCATCTTCATCGTCACCTCCAACGCCTTCTGTTCCACTAGCAGCACTAGTAAGCTCATCCTCGTTCATATCATCACCTGAGAGGCAGTCTGCCATGAGCAGATCGCCTCCACTTGCCGCGTAGTCGGGTCGGTGGGATGCCACCGAAAATGGGCACATGCCGCCATCCTCCTTGACTTCATCGTGCAGCAGGCGCACACGCCGCTCAAAGTCTTCGTAGTCTGCGCGGTTCTCGCACAAAAGCCCAGTGCTAGCGACGGATCGATGCCGTTCACGTTCATCACCAGCGGGCGAGATGAATGTACCGTGCGTAGGTGTGTCTAAAAGTCGCAACAACGTATCAGAAACCCTCCACAACACAATGCAAAACTAAATACTATCAACAGACCGCCGTAGGAAACGCTGCAGTGAGTTCTGGAGCAGGATGAACGTCGTGTGGATCAAGTAAGTGCAGTTGATCCTGCTGCGTCCCCACAAAGTACACCGAGTGTCCCTTTACCGCCAATGATCCCCACACTCTGTGGAAACGTGAATGTCTTCTCCAATGCCGGCACGTAGCGTTCATTGACCTGATCCAGCCCCAATCTCAGCGGGATCAAGATCAACAGCGCCGTGCTCCAATCGCTTTTGTCCTCTGTCGTTGGCGGGTTCAGCAGCGGATCGTAGAAATCCGGCGCGTCTGTCTGTTCTTCCTGAACCTCTACAACCTCCTTCTCCAAGTGCGAGACGGTGAGTCTCGTCACGTCGTCGCTGTAGACGACTCCTTCTTGAGGCACGTACATGGCTACATCTCCTGCAAACTCCCGTTGATGGAGATTAACCAGGTCTCGCAGCACCTGAGCTGCTGTGGTGGGGCCGTACCATTCCCCAGGCAGCTTGTCGTATTGCATGCCGATCTTAACCATTTGGTGGATGGAATATCTACACTCTGGACTCGGATCATCGGCGAACCATTTGAGCAGCGTCTTGTACTTGTCCGGCAGCGTCTTGTCCACTTCTTCTTGGAATAAGGCTGGCAGTTGCCACTGCCGACCCAGCAGAAGACGCTGCAGCGCCTGACCAAGCAGCATCTGAGCAGAACGGAGCATGCAGCCCCAGCCAGCGTCGCTCGTGAACTCGTAGGGCGTCATTTGCGGGAAGTCCCTTCGGTAGGTGAACCAGAGGATGGCTTCAAAGTTCCTCTTGTACGCGTCAAAGTCCGCGGCCGCGACATCGTCGTAGCGTCGGCCAAGCAGCCAGACCGGCGCCCCCAAGGACGCGGACGGCGTCACGTCCAACGCCGAGATGCCGTGCGCGAACTGGCTCATGCGGCTCAGCAGCTCCCCGCCAATCCAGTCCCAGGCCGTGCGGCTGCTCAGCGCGTCCCAGAGCGACGACGGGTCCAGCGCAGTCGCCAGCGTGCACGTCCAAACCCAGCAGCGCCGGGTTCAATGCGGAATGCCTCTTTGCGGAAGAAGCGAGAATGCGCCATCCTCAAACGGCATACAGCATATAACCCTTCATCCCACGGATTTAACTCATTACGCATTTTGCGATGGACTTCCAAAACCGAGTGGGTAGCAAGCCCGGCGCGGGCGGCGTGGCGTCCGACTCGCAGAGCAATGTGGACCGCCGCGAGCGGCTGCGCAAGCTGGCGCTGGAGACCGTGGACCTGGCCAAGGACCCGTACTTCATGAAGAACCACCTGGGCTCCTACGAGTGCAAGCTCTGTCTGACGCTGCACAATAACGAAGGCAACTACTTGGCCCACACGCAAGGCAAGCGCCACCAGACCAACTTGGCCCGCAGAGCGGCCAAAGAGGCTGCAGATGCGGCTCACTCCACGGCAGCTGCCAACCTACAGGCGGCCAGGGCTGCTGCAGCGGCGGCGGCCTCCAGACCCAGAGCGCTGAAGATCGGACTGCCTGGATACAAAGTCACCAAGCAGCGCGACCCTGACAGCGGCGCTAGGATCCTGCTCTTCCAGATCGCGTACCCGGAGATCGCCGACAAGCTGCAGCCGAGACACCGCTTCATGTCGGCGTTCGAGCAGAAGGTGGAGGCGCCTGACAAGCGCTGGCAGTACTTGCTGTTCGCCTGCGAGCCGTACGAGACGGTGGCCTTCAAGATCCCTAATGAAGACGTGGACAAGAGCGAGGGAAAGTTCTTTAGCAACTGGGACAAGGACGGCAAGACGTTCACGCTGCAACTGACGTTCGCAGTGGCCGAGCAAAAGAACGTCCCGGCTCCGCCACCGCCACGACCGCAGCTAAGGTACTTGTGAAGGCGAACAAGAAATAATATGGCAACACAAAAGCAAGTTGTCTGCGGTTGAGCTACCCCTGGCAGTGTTTTTGTCGCTTTGGAGGACTCTGGTCTTCGTTGCTTGGGTTTGAGCTGCTGGCTGATTCGCTGCCTCGCTTAGTGCCGTAGCAATTCTCATTCTCACTGCCACCGACGTCTCCAGGTGCATCTACAAGCCCATGAGCGGCGATCCCTCTCAACGTTTCGTTTGATACCGCTCTTGAGTGACGATAGTTCCCATCGCACAATTGTTTCTCCAGTTCACGACGGCGTTGCAGGTCGCCATCTACGATCGTCATGGGGTTCCACTGAGACTCAACGATAGCAACCAATCTCTGAGCTACCTCTTCGTCAAGAAAGGAGAAACCTCACAACACGCCGATTGGAAGCAGAGCGTGAACTTAGTCGTCGATGGCGCTGCGGAGTAGACGAATCGATAATGACTGTAAGCGTCGTAGCTGTGGTTCACGTCCATGTAGATACAAACAACCTCGTTCACTGCAACCTCGCTCAGAGGATTCACATATTCCTTCTCGGTTGGCATCTTTGTGGTGGTTTTTGGGCCAAATACAAGCGATGGATCCGTCCTCGTTGAGGCACACTCCGAAAACGCACTACTGTCGCTGGGAAGCCAAACTTTCTCCAAAATCACAGACACTGCAATGTTTTCCTCAGGTGAATGAGATTGCGCCTCCCTCTCTGACTTCTGTGGCTTCTTAAAGATTGGTGTCAACAGATCAACTCCATTCCGGTCGTGGGGAAATGGCCGCGGCTCGACGTCCCAACAAGTACCAAAGCGTTTCCTCGTTCGGCACAAGCTTCAGCTGCACAAAGTGCGTAAACCCCATTTGCCACCTACTCCATCGCTTCCGCCACTCCACATACGCAGCCTTGTCAGTATCCGAGGCGGCCTCCGTATTCTTGATAAAGACCGGCATATCCTCATCACCTTCGAGAGCGTTCAAGAATTCCTCCACCGACACAAATTGTCCAGTGATTCGGTGCTCAGAATACGACGCATTCCCCATCGCACACTTGTCCATCACTAATAGCAGCAATATACGAGCAACCACGTCGCTGGCTTCTCCAGTAACGAGAGACTCGTCCAGCATCAACTTCTTAAGCTGCGGAAGTATATACCTGGCGAGGGCTATGTCGACGGCATACCACACTTCCATCGCGCCCAACGCTAGCACTGGGTCCGACACGTAGCTACACACATATCCGTCGTGCTCGTAGTTAACATACGCAAGAACCGCCATGAAGTCGGCGACGGCCCGTGACGACAACGTTGATGTTACACGTGGACGCACTCCAATCCGGCACAGTATCGCCGCAACACCGAGCATGGTGCTCTCATTGTAAGCCTTATCCTGGGGAGCATTCCCAAGTAGCAGCTTCGTTGCGGCCAGGTTGATCAGATCGGTCGTATTGGCATTTGTAGTTCCTTTGACAAAGTGGTTCAACCACATCGGCCGGCCCATTCACTTCAGACCTTCCCAGGTCATACTCTCACTCTCCGTCACGACAGACTTGAACACGGCAACCTCGCGACTCTGTAGGTTCTTCTTTTGACCCGCTGCAATTTCATCCCCTACAATCTCCACATCGTGGCAGAACTTCTCCCAGTGAACATCCATCGTGTGTGTCAGCACAAATAGCGGAATGATTCCAAGCTGCTGCCACAATCATCGCTGCGGGACGACAGCTCCAGCACCCTGTCGTTCACAAACTGGGCGAACTCGGTAATCTTCACTTGGTTGGCCTGCGTCGAGCAACGAGAACAAATAGGCGTTGGCATGGAGTAAATGCAACTCATACACCGACGCTTACGCACTTGGACGAAGGTGACGGCAGCGTCATCAGAGCGTTCCATCGACACTTTCAATTTCTCCGATACCCGTGTATCGCTTCGGAGTAATTTTGAAAAATGCCGTTCCTGTCCATCAATCAATAGGGCCCACATCTAAAAGAGTCATCTCCGCTCCGTGCTAACTTATTTTTCTCCCAGCGAGTTGTAGGGCGTTGACCCTTCAGTAGTCGTGCTGAGAACAACCTTGTTTGCCCTACCTATGAGCTGAATCCTCTTAGCAAAAAATTGACTGATGTGATTCCGATCTACATGTGCCTGCAGTCTAAGGGTGAAAAGCATCGTCGGTTTGTGTATTCGAATGGTTTCCCATCGAAGAAGAGGAAGAGTACGGAGGCAGCGCCGATGCTTACCTTATGCTCCCGTTCGGTATGTCAAGCCACGTTCCCGTTTCTCGATGAAAAGTAGTCGAAGGACTGGCAAGTCTGAATTCGCAGTGCGATCCTGTTGCAACGGTAGATGGTGACTTGGCGCAGCGCCGCGAGGTAGTGCTTTTAGATACACCACCAGGTATGGCAAGCAAGATGGTTCTCAACAGGACTACTGAAAGAGGCTTTGGCAAGAAGAGGAAACTGGAAGTTGCTACCACGGTGAACTGGTTTCCTCCGAAGCGACAGTGAATGTACTGCTGACTTAGTTGACAGCGCAAATTTGAAGATTCGACTCTCATGGGTTTGTGGACGCACCTGGACACTTTGGTACCGAAGAGGAAGAGGCTTATAACGCCGATAAAAGAGGTAGCGAAGCAGCTAGCGGTCTCAGACGAAGCAGAAAAGATCAAGTTCCTATAAAAACAAGTGTAGATAAAGCGTGGGTAAATTGATATGGAAGTGCAGGGCCCCAACCGCTGAAGGAACGGAGCTTGTAAAATCGTTTTGTTTGTTTTTCGCGAAATGGTAGAATAATGTCAATCGATCGACGAGCATGTCAATAAGAGTCAAAGCAGCTTGATTGTTGCAGTTTAAAGAATGAGAGCAAAGGATGCCAGTCGAGCTAAGGTGCGCTACCTCCTCGCAGCAGTGTGCACTCTGTCGCTGCCTTACGTTGTTGGCCTCTCTTTCTCTCATTGTAGATGCAGCTACCACCAGACAACATGGCCGAGAGCGTGAACCAGTGGGTGTTCAACGAGTTAAAAGACGATCTTCCTGCCGATGTCCAGGTTCAGGAGCTGCTGGACAGAGCGACAGCCGAATATTATTGGAGAGGGCGATTCGAACAGCTTGACATGGTACTTTTGGAGCTGCAGGAGCAGGCTACCTGCAGTACTCGGTGCCTTATAAGCGTACCCTGGAAGTGGTGAAGACTGTGGCGAGCAGGGCGAAGGAAGCATTCCTACCAGCACACTTAACGCCCAAGCAAGTCATCAAGCGTCTTGAGGTCGCCTTCACAGAGACCCCTTACGTCGGAGACGCCCACAAGAAGTTGGAGGGGTATCTATGGCGGTGCTGGGACCAATACGACTTCAGAAAGTACGAGTCACTGTGCGTGTCGGTCGTGCAGAGCTCGGGCTTCGGCAAGAGTCGAATGCTGTTCGAGCTCGCCAAGGCGCAGAATGCCGACTCGAACATGAGGGTTCTGTACACGTGTCATCGCGGGGACCAGTCGAATGGGTTTCCAGCGGCGACGGAAGAGCTTCGGAGTTGGCTGTTTCGCCACACTTTCAAGAGCTCAGTCCTCGCAGACCATTTGAAAGCGATCTTCTACCACACATTGGAAAACTGGGACAACATCCAGACCGAGTGGGTCGATTTATTCACGAAGCGCACAGTTGACGTCGCTTTCGCTGAGAAAATGCTCGTAGCGGAGAGGACGATGAAAGAGACAAAGCAATCGGGACAGCGGTCTATCAGAACGAAAGCCTCTGGTGACAAAATTGTAGTGGTGGTGTTCGATGAAGTGAGGAATTTGAAAAAGGAGCATGCCGACTTTGTTTGTATGCTGCGCGAGGCTCTGGCGTGTGCAAACAAGGAAATCGGAATTGGAGGAGGTCTCTTTGGGGTGCTCGTCGACACGGACGCTGCAATTGAAGTGCGGAGTCCCTTGTCGCCACCGCTGGTTGATTCACCTTGGTATTTCCGAGAAGAAGGGTTGGCTTCGTTTCCGCCGTTTGTACTGACCCACACGATGGACGCATGTTGGAAGAGATACTGCAAGAAGACCAAAAGCGGTGGTGATGGTTTGGTCGGAGGTGAGAGTGAAAATGCAACATCGGACCGTTGGAGTCACGAGGTCGCCGTGTACAAAACTGTCGTCGTTGCGAGCGACCGATTGGCGTGGAAAGCGCTGAAGCGTATGGGTCGTCCGATGTGGCAAAGTGCTTTCACCAAGCGAGCTGAGCAGTTCGGGAACGCTCGCACAACTAGAGCGGACGTGATCAATCACGCGGCGAATACGCTGCTGCTAGGGCGTGCCGATTATGCTCTTCAACCTTACACCGAAGCAACAATGTTCGGGGTCGCGTCGATACTTTGTCGGATCGGCACACGCCCACGCTCGACGTCGATGTTGGCAACTCGGACTGTGGCCGATTTCATGGCTGTCCTCACGTCCGTGAATTCCGAAAAGGACGGGTGCCTGAGCACGTATTCGTCGGACCAAATGCTCACGTTGGGCGCGATCAAGGTGTGGTATGGTGTCAAGGGAGCTCTCTCGACGTATATCCTACCGCAGCTCAAGAAGTTGCTGCTGGACGACTCGCTAGTAGTGGATTCGGAAGGAGCTGACGAGGTGGTGGCTCGTATCTTGATGTTGTTGGCGATGGACAAGTGCGTGTTGGGCAGCAAGCCATATTCCGTGCACAGCAGTTTTATTCGATTCGTGTCCGTCGAGTTGTTCTTGAAGGTGCTGCAAGGTGGTGAGGAACTGCCAGTATACCACAAAGGGATGGAACGAGTCCTAGAGAACGTCAAGACGGCTTACATCAAGTGGCGATCAAGGTGCAGCGAATGGCAAGTGATGTTTACTCACTTTATCCAGCTGACACTTGAACCGAACGAAGACACACTCTGGTATTTGTTGGGGCGTCGAGCCGCGGGGATTTTCCCCGCGGTCGCAATGGGGCGGATCTGTTGATCCCAATCTTTCGGAAGGCGAAGACTCGATCTACAGCCGTGAAGGAAGACGATTCGGTGTCGTTGATTGTGGTGCAGATTTGGCGTCCAACTGAGCGTCGTGGGTTTCTGGAGTCGGTCATGATGAATGTTCATTCTTCTCTTCCACCTGGTGAAATGCAGTCGCCACCCTATCAACCAAATGCCATCCAAGCGGACCTCCTGAGCAAGAAACCTGTCGATGAGGTCATTCACATTTACGTGAACGTGCAAAGCAAACCGACGAGCCACAATCGATGGGTGTATTGCGCTCGTTTGAAAGGGCCGAAGACGTCGGAGGTTCCGAACCAGAATCAGGAGGCAGCGCCAACAACAATGTACGCGTTGTGCTTCAGTTCGGTGAGTCTCACCACATTCCCTTTTCTCGAGGAAAAGGTGGCTGCAGTCTTGGCGAGCCTTTCCGCTCCGATGAGGAACCCGATGGCCATTGTACGCGGCGACTTGGAACGACGCTGTGAGAAGGAAGCCGCATCTAAAAGAACATATATGGATACTTGCAGGGCAAAGCAGTTCAATCAAAGGTGATGTCGGCGGAAGCGCTGGAGGAAGTTGTTTTTCAAGGAATTGAGGACGCTCCGGGAACTTCGCCATCGAGCAACAGGAGGTTGTCGACACTGAGATCAGCAAAAGTGGGGATGCAGGCAAAAGCCCTGACGCTGGCGAAGAAGAGCAACCACCCCACAAGAAACGCAAACGATTTAGCTGATCGTGGCGAGATGTTTGGTCTAAGATGTACGACTTCAAAGTGAATTTGACATGCCAACGGCTCGTTTACCACGTTTCAATGCTTGTATTCTTCTTGCGTTTCTGGACTTGTCACGTCACTCGTCTACTAGCCGATTCGCTTCCTCCTGGCTGCTGGTAAGCACCAAGCTTACATCGTGGCGTTGAAAACTGGGTTGTGGCGCGCGATGCGCGGGCCTTCCTCGTCGTACTGAGCCTTGGTGTGGCAGACGCGGTAAAAGTCTGGCGTGGAGGCGACCATACTGCCGCCGAACCAAACGGCGAAGCGCTGCATGCGGTGCGACAGCACGTTCACCTCGAGGGCCTCGGCATGTGCCTGCTGGTACTTCGAGTGGAGGGCCAAGTTGGCCGCCTGCCGCTCATCCGCGAGGCGTTTGATGTCCCGTTGGAGACGACGACCAAAGTCTTTGAACATGGTGCTGCCTCCAGACAGCACAATGTTCTTGTACAGTCCGCGTCGCGTATCGATGGGGCACTTGAGAATCGCCTCGTCCACTACATTAGGCAGTGGCGTTGTGAAGTCGGTCGAGAAGATCTCCGGGTTGAAGAAGATCTCGGGCGCCAAGAAGCGTTCGTAGCCCACGTCGATCTCCCACGGCTGCTTTGTGCGCGGGTGGAGGTCCGAGTATTTCAAAAAGTACTTGTCCGGCTTGGAATCGTACTTTTGAACTCCTTGACTAGATCCGAGCACACGTAGCTGTGCATCTCTTTGACTTTCTTGGCGACCTCCAAGGATTCCTCAGGCGGCACTGTTTCGCCGCGGTCACGCAGCATCTTTTGGATGAAATGCGTCACATCTCGTCCCGCGAGGGGATGTGGCGGATGCAGCTACCGATGACGTATCCGTCGGCCACGGGGATCACGTGGGTCACTCCGTCGCCAGAGTCAATGACCGTTCCGGTCAACGACCGCTGACTCGGGTCCTTAATTTTGGGCCACGACGCGTACAGCGCCAGCACAGCCTGCACTGCAATGTACAGGCCAGGGACGTTGAATGTCTCGAACATAATCTCGGCGGTGGCTTCGCGGTTCTCCGGGGGTTGAGTGGCGGCTCGGTGAGCAGCATAAAGTGCTCCTCGGGCTCGCAGCGCATGTGCTGGAAGAGACAGCGCTGCCAGAGCTTCTCCATGTTGTCCCAGTTCTGGATGATGCCTTGGGCGATGGGGTAATTGACCTGGTGGGTCGACGCGTGTTGCAGCGCGTCATTGCCAATGTAAAAGTCGAGGTCGTCGATGCCCTGGCGACTGCGGACGGTGCTGCTGTCGTTGCCACTCACGGCGATCGTGGACGGGATGATGTAGCTGGGCTCGGCATTGCCGGCGTACCCCATTTTCGTGTACCTGGCATGATTGACAGACATTGATACATTGTTGGATTCGGTCATATCGGGGAGGGGAGAAGCCAAGGGGGACGTACCCTGTGCCATTGTCGATGACCACCGTGGGCTTGTACGACGCCATCGCTGCGCCGAGGGGAGCTACGTGGAAGGGAAGAGCTCGAGCGGGGAGCTCCGACTTCTCTCGCTTTGATTGTGGAGATTGCGATGTCGCACAGTGAAGATGTTAAGTTAAAAGATGAACTTTAACGAGACCTAAATTTTTCTGATTAGGGATTGTGTACACCACATCAAAGGCAACTTCAACAATATAACTCGACTTTACTATGGAAGACAAGAGCAGCATGAACACCGCCGGCACCAAGCTCTAGCTTGGCGAGCATCTGTACTGAAGGCGTGGAAGTGGCTTGGGATGTTTCGCTTTCAGCTCTTTGCTGAAAATCGCTGTTTGGTGGCGCATCCTTTTGATATCTTTTTCGCAGTATTCTTCCACTGGGCCTTGTGAAGCCATGACGGTGCCTTGAGTACTAGAGAAGCTTCTCACTTCCAGTCTCACCACTCAGCACGCAGAATGACTGCAATCTCAATTGCCGAGACGGTGGACGTCCTCACGCAAGAATTGCTCGCCACTCTACAGCATCGATGCGTCGGAGTGTACGCTTCATTCGCTTCCGTTATCGACCGACTCAGTCAGCTACTGGACCGAGGGGACCTGAACAAGTTGCTAGCTGGCGACAAGGCCATCGTGATGCTCCTGCATCAGCTGAGTCGAGCGAGTTCACTCCAAAGTAAAAGTGAAGGGAAAATATCGTTGCAAGTTTTAGTTCAAGCCCCAGCACGATCCAAGCTGGCGTTGCTGATGCACCAGCGGGTGGACGATCTCATGGAGGTTTATCTGAGTGTGTCCCAAGACTCTCCGGGGATATCAGCAACGATGCAACTTAGAAATCCAAGTGGGAAAAGGATTGCAGTGATCAGCGCCAGTATTGCCAAAAGCTGTTGGAAACGGGAGCATTCGAGTGTGACAGCGAGGAACTAAGTGGCTCTGACAAAGAGGAGCTTGTACAGAGTCTGAAACGTTTGCTTCAAGAGCAATTCATTGAGAACAAGATGCTGCAGCAGGTGTTGACGATGTTGGAGTCACACGGAGACGAACACAGTCCGGAAGAAGAACCGCCAACTAGTGACAGCGTTGAAGACAAGGACTCGTTTTGTTGGCAAGAAAGCCTAGCATTGCCTCAATGGGATTGGCAATCATTTGAACAACAATCCCTAGCGGCACGACCCCCAATGAAGCAGAAAGAGATGATTCCTTCCCACGAAGTCAGCTTTCGACCGACATGGTTGTTGGACGATGAGCCGCGTGACTTAAATGAGTCTCTCTCCAGCTCACTGTTCCAAGGCAGTTGGCTGGACACGACTGTGGATATTCAACTCGCAGACCAAAGCAGCAGCACAGGAGAGAACGACGAACAAATCGCCAAAATATTCAGCAATCAGACACGGATGTGGTCTCGACTGAATCATCCTAATGTGCTCAAGTTGTTCGGCGGCTGTGAAGACTCTCAGTTGGAGTTGAATTGGTTCAAAGTTCCTGTTTGTGAGGGTCGATTTTTTATCTGCGAGCATGCTCGGAGCGGAACTCTGCGTCAATTTCTCAAGCAATAACAGCAACTCGGTATTCCGCAGACAAAACGGAAGGTTATCACTTGGACGAAATTGTATGAGGCAGCTCTAGGTCTCAAGTATCTCCACCAGCGTGGAATTACCCACGGAAACTTGCGCTGTCGAGAAATCTTGGTTGGAGATGACGGACAGGCTAAGCTCGCTGTCTTCGGTCGTCAATTCTTCCCGAAATCGTGTGAAGGGAAGTGCACCAGCTCAAACGTACGTTGGACTGCTCCTGAACGACTCAGACGAGATCGCACCTGCAAAGGCAAGCCGACTCGAGCCGGGGATATCTTTTCTCTTGGCATGTGCATTGTCGAGGCCGTGACGCTGCGTGCACCCTGGAAGGCGCTTTCCGATGCGGAAGTCGTCACTGCAGTGAAAACAAGCTCGCCTATGCCAGAACCCAAAGGAGTTTTCACTCCGGATGAGTGGAAGGTGGTCAGGCAAATGTGCAGCGCAGACCCTGCGAATCGTCCCAGCATTTCATTCGTCTCTAGAAGTCTGAAAAAGTTCGTGAATCTTGCTACTGCGAATGCTGAGCGCCTACCTGATCAAGAGTCAAACACCGAAAGCTCGATCGAAGAATTGCTGAGCGCTGTTCAATTCTTGGTGACCACAAACGACGAATGTATCGCGATGAACGAACGTCTTTCCTCGCGGATACTCGACATCTACGGTAAGATCCGAGTCGCTGCATCTCCGTGGAAAATATTTTAGTGGATAATGCCAAGCCACGACAGGGATGGAGTCGACTAGCTCAATACGTCCGAGAGGCTAGACAAGATCAAACTTCTACTGCCGAGCAAGGTCATCAAGGAACACTGAGTTTCTCGCGGAGGCAACGAGAACAAGCTCTCAATAGTTTGGAAGTTGTCATACGGGAATTCCAGCAGTGTCTGGCTGATCATGAGAGCTGCCTAAAGACCGCCAAAGAGGTTTCTAATTGTCATTGCCTCCTCGACAAGATACTGGAGTCGACTCCAGCTTTGCATACTACGCAAACCGCTGAGTTACACAACTGGAAGGAAGATTGGGAGGAGCAGTGCTTCACGGTCGATGTTTCTGTTGAAGAATTAAATTCAAACGACTCCGCGAGCGATACGGCTACGCACGTTGCTTGCTGTTCATCGAGGGGCGAGTCCACCACTCAAACGCACCAACATCGGTTTCGGAAGCAGTCGTCCGACAACTCAATCTCCTCAGGCAATAATAACGATGGTAGCGCTTGGAATTTGCATCCAATATCCTGTACGGCAGACCCACTGCCCATTTGGTTTGTGCCTCCCGAAGAAGTTCTCCTCGACTCGGAACCATTCGGCCAAGGTGCCTTCGGGACTGTCTACCAAGGCAAATGGCTGGACTCTCAAGTTGTCGTGAAAAGCGTAGTCGTCAGCAATGACGAAAGCTTGGAGACTTTCCGGAACGAGGTTGCAATTTGGTATCCCCTGAGCCACCCGCATATCGTCAATCTGTTTGGGGCTTGTCATCTTGGACATAAGCCGTTTTTGTGAGCGAGAATGCTGGCTTGGGTCAGCTCGATAAATACCTAAAACGCTCCGGAGCCACTGTCTTGACGCTTGGCAGAAACTCTACGAGGCTGCATTAGGTCTGCAGTATCTTCACCGGCGTGGAATCGTTCACCAAGACCTGAAAAGCAACAACATCCTCGTGGGAAATGATGGGCGAGCCAAACTTGCCGACTTCGGCCTCAGTGCCGATCTATGCCGATGTGATTCGTCACCAAGGTGTGACAAAGGGGCCGTGCGGTGGAAAGCCCCCGAAGTGCTGAAGGCAGCCAGCGACCGCGGTGCACACACTGCTTCAATGGCGGCTGATGTCTTCTCGTTCGGAATGTGCATTGTCGAAGCTGTGAGTGGAAACTTGCCATGGGGTAAGGCTACTACCGACGTCGCGGTCTCCTACCACGTTCGGAGAGGTAAGCTGCCTAACATGCCAACGGTCTTTACCCCGTCACAATGGACGCTCGTGAAGCACATGTGCGCCTTTGACCCTCAACACCGACCCGATGTTGGCATTGTCGTCAAAGCGCTCGGCATCATCGTCAGCAGTCAAACCATTGCACCCACAGTGTTTAAGTGATAATACGTTTTCGACAGTCATGTCACGTTCACATTTCTGCATGAACTCGAACTTTGCTTGCAAACTCAATTTGCGGTCGCACGTCATGGTCTCGTCGCTTTAGGCACAAACAAACAGACCCGAAAAGGAAGAGGATCTGCAATACCAACCACCATCGTTAGTCAGCTCTGCGAAGTTTGCAAGATAAATAATGAACATACCGGGAAAAGCACAAACGCCAGCGCAATCGATGCAATGATTTCGACTTGATCGCTTAGCTGCTTGGATACGAACGCAGCACAGCCTCGAGAAGTACTCGTGACGGGATTTTTCCCGCAACTGCCGCTGGGAAGAGCAAACGAGCACACGTCTTGGCATTCTGGCGTCGGCAGATACATTCCTCCCGTCGTGGAGCACGGTTGGCGCTCGGTCTCCCATTTCGGAGGATTGGGCTCGGTCGTGAGCTTGGAAAGGAGTCGTGTCAATTTCGCAGTGTATAGGGAGACCATATCCACAGCAGAAGTTATCTCGCTGAATGCCAAGTATCAACGCTCGATATGAACTCGTCGATCCCTCGGCTACGGCGCTTTTGACGTAGTAGGATTGCCACACGAGCATCGCGCCAGCAAAGGCGTCACTGCGGAAGAAATGGTGGCAGATTTGCTTGTCGGCTTCGGTCAAAGCTTCGTACTTGCCCACTGTTAGACATGCGACCTGAGCGTCGTAGTTCAAAGTGAGACTTGGAGTTCTGCTGGCAGCGAGAGCGACGCCGCTCATGACTGTCTGGAAGAAGATCAACAGCACCAGCAAAAGAACTTGTACGAAAAGCAGACACTTGTTCTGTGTCCGAGCAGTGAAGAAGCCAAGCACCGCGACAAGTACATACAAGACGCCCGTGAAGATCAGCCCCCACCCACTTGCTTGATGGTTAGTCCTAGTAGCTGATGGTAGTGCTCGTTGTCGATGAGCAGCCCACCAAGTACCGATAGCAGAAGTGTTTGAACGACACTGAAGCAACCCGAGCCAGCCATAAACTGGATGAGACTCTCCTTGTCGAACATTTCTGTTGCGAACGAAGCATTATGCGAAGGAAAAGTGACCTTCAGGAGTCCTGGGAATTGCTAACTTTAGTCAAGTCCAACAACAGTCGAACACATCACTAACCGAAAACTCAACCGAATAATCGAGCAAGCTATTCAACGTTCAGCTTACTGCTTGTGTTGTTTGCGTTTCTTGTGGGGTGGTTGCTCTTCTTCACCAGCGTCAGGGCTTTTGCCTGCATCCCCACTTTTGCCGATCTCAGTGTCGACAACCTCCTGTTGCTCGGTGGCGAAGTTCCCCGGAGCGTCCTCAATTCCTTGAAAAACAATTTCCTCCAGCGCTTCCGCCGACATCACCTTTGATTGAACTGCTTTGCCCTGCAAGTAGATGTTCTTTTAGATGCGGCTTCCTTCTCACAGCGTCGTTCCAAGTCGCCGCGTACAATGGCCATCGGGTTCCTCATCGGAGCGGAAAGGCTCGCCAAGACTGCAGCCACCTTTTCCTCGAGAAAAGGGAATGTGGTGAGACTCACCGAACTGAAGCACAACGCGTACATTGTTGTTGGCGCTGCCTCCTGATTCTGGTTCGGAACCTCCGACGTCTTCGGCCCTTTCAAACGAGCGCAATACACCCATCGATTGTGGCTCGTCGGTTTGCTTTGCACGTTCACGTAAATGTGAATGACCTCATCGACAGGTTTCTTGCTCAGGAGGTCCGCTTGGATGGCATTTGGTTGATAGGGTGGCGACTGCATTTCACCAGGTGGAAGAGAAGAATGAACATTCATCATGACCGACTCCAGAAACCCACGACGCTCAGTTGGACGCCAAATCTGCACCACAATCAACGACACCGAATCGTCTTCCTTCACGGCTGTAGATCGAGTCTTCGCCTTCCGAAAGATTGGGATCAACAGATCCGCCCCATTGCGACCGCGAGGAAAATCCCCGCGGCTCGACGCCCCAACAAATACCAGAGTGTGTCTTCGTTCGGTTCAAGTGTCAGCTGGATAAAGTGAGTAAACATCACTTGCCATTCGCTCCACCTTGATCGCCACTTGATGTAAGCCGTCTTGACGCTCTCTGGGACTCGTTCCATCTCTTTGTGGTATACTGGCAGTTCCTCACCACCTTGCAGCACCTTCAAGAACAACTCGACGGACACGAATCGAATAAAACTGCTGTGCACGGAATATGGCTTGCTGCCCAACACGCACTTGTCCATCGCCAACAACATCAAGATACGAGCCACCACCTCGTCAGCTCCTTCCGAATCCACTACTAGCGAGTCGTCCAGCAGCAACTTCTTAAGCTGCGGTAGGATATACGTCGAGAGAGCTCCCTTGCCATCTTACCACACCTTGATCGCGCCCAACGTGAGCATTTGGTCCGACGAATACGTGCTCAGGCACCCGTCCTTTCGGAATTCACGGACGTGAGGACAGCCATGAAATGGGCCACAGTCCGAGTTGCCAACATCGACGTCGAGCGTGGGCGTGTGCCGATCCGACAGAGTATCGACGCGACCCCGAACATTGTGACTTCGGTGTAAGCGTCAGCATAATCGGCACGCCCTAGCAGCAGCGTATTCGCCGCGTGATTGATCACGTCCGCTCTAGTTGTGCGATCACCACGGTCTCCCGCTTGGACGGCACGCCCATAGGATACCGAGTACTGCCGATAAAATCCTGCTATGGCTTGGTCACTTGAGACGTCGATGTGCTAAACAATATGCAGCATGGATCAGCTACGAACGCTCAGTACTTTGCTAGAAGATCTGCTCTTGGTTTTGATGGCGAAGATTTGAATTGTTTCGGCACCAACGGGCCTTTGTTTGCCTCGGCAGCTCCGACCTATTTCCTGTCGGAGAGTATCGGCGCTGAGTCTGAAGTCGGTGAGTTTGATTGTAGTCAGGACGTTGAAAACTTACAGCAAAATTGGACGCGTGTGAAGCTTGGAACGAAACCTCGATTGTTGAAAGTATTAACCGCGACTGCACTGACTCACCAATCCACCTTAGGCGATATCGTTGGTGACAGAATGGTGGTGCTTCCTCGAGTTGGACTTGCGACTCTTCTTCTTACCGTCCTTATCCACTTTCCTGTGTGAGTGTTTATGTTTGTGCTTTCTCGACGAGTTGGGAGCGTCCGCATCGTCATTTGCGGGCGCTGAAGCTGCTGCATGCGCGCGGCCTCCTCTTGTGCCTTTCGAATGGCCTCCATCACGTCCACTGTGCCAAATGACGCGTCCGAAGCCGAGACACCACCCGCGGAGTGTCCATCTTCCCATACAGAAGCCTTGTCGAGAGCAGCATTAAGCTGCTTCATGTCTTCCTTCTGTCGGCGTCTCCGCTCAGACCGAGATTTCTTGCTTACAGTATATTTCGCAAAACGATCAGCATCTTCCTCATCCTCATCGGACGACTCGACGGTTTGCTTTCTTGCACTAACTGTGGCAACCTCTAAGCGGTTGGCAGTCGCGTCGTCGGAATCGCTGTCACTCTCGTTCAAAAATGCTTCGAGGTCGTTGCTCGGTGGAGCAGCCGTGAAATCTGGGAGATGCGTCGACGGTTCTGCTGCACTGCGTAGGTCTGACAACTGCCAGACGCGGGCCGATTGTCCTGGAATCGGCAGCGACGACTGAAGTGCCGACAGCGACGAAAGACCTCCGTTGTCCCCAGAAACCTCCGCCGCATTGCCATTCGTCTCACTACCTGTCGATGGCTACCAGAGCTAACAGTGCCAAGTGATATCGACGGTATTTTACTAGGTAGGAGAGATGGCGCGTCGGGAATCGGCGTCGCTGTTTGAAGTGTCGTGCTGTCTTCTGTAGCACCATCTTCGTCGTCGTTTACAACTGGGAGAGTGTCAGGCGCATTACTACTGACAGAAATTGTTGCCGGGGCTACATCAGCGGCGACAGAGTCTTCCACAAGTTGCTTCTCCATCCACTGTTGCAGAATTATCACCAGGGCTCTGAATGCTTCCTGTAGTTGATGAATTGGGGTTAGTTGCGTCTTTAGACTGTAGGCTTTCTTCAGTAGGCCCTTGCGTACTTGGAGATGGC